>PVLD010005715.1:0-108839 GCA_004027595.1 Dinomys branickii
TCTTCAAAGTGTGTGCTCAGGATAACACATACAGACATACAAGATTGATCGAATAACCTGTCATCAACTATTCCTTAGCATTAAGTGATATAATACAATAGTAGAACCATGTTAGCCCTCCTGCACATATGTATCTACATATATATATACATACATTTTTGCCTCTTTCTTTTCTCCTTTCCCTCGTCCCATCTGTTCCTTGCTTTTGAACAGATTTCCTTCATGTCTCTTAGTTTATATTCCCACCCTCAGGTTCTTACACCAGTGATACAATACATTGCCTGCTCATGTACTGCTGATTTATCTCACTTATGAGTATGGACTCCAGTTTTGACAACTTGCCTACAAAGTCCCCAAAGCTGTCTTTCTTTATAGCTGAATAATATTCCATTATATAAAAATGCCACAGTTTTTTAATCCAGTCTTCTGTGGATGGACACTTGGATTGCTTCCACATTTTAGCTATTACAAATTGCGCTGCTATAAACATGGGTGCACATATATCAGAGAGATATGATGTTTTCAGATCTTCTGGGAAAATACCCAGAAGGGGAATAGCTGGTTTGAATGGAACCTCTAGACCTAGCTTGCTCAGAAATCTCCAAACTGCTCTCCACAGTGGTTGCACCAGTCTGCATTCCCACCAGCAGTGTAGTAGAGTCCCTATTTCTCCACAGCCTCGCCAGCATTTGTTATTGGATGATTTTTTCATACTGGCCAGTCTTACTGGGGTGAGATGAAATCTCGATGTTGTTTTCATTTGCATTTCTCAAATGACTAAGGATGTGGAACATTTTCTCATATATTTATTTGCCATTTGTATTTCTTTATCTGAGAAGTGTGCATTCATCTCAGTTGCCCATTTCTGGATTGGGTCTTTGAATTTGGACAGGTACATGTTTTTTAATTCTTTGTATGTTCTAGATAGCAGTCCTTTGTCTGAGGGACAGCCAGCTAGGATGTTTTCCCAATTTGTGGGTTTTCTTTTTACTTTGCTGGTGATTTCTTTAGATGTACAAAAACTTTTCAGTAGGATGAGGTCCCAGTTATTGATTCTTTGAAGTGTTTCCCTTGCAGTTTCATTTTTGTTCATGAACTCTCTGCCTACTCCTATGTCTTCAAGACTTTTACCTACTTTCTCTTCCAATAGATTTAGACTTTCTGTTTTAATATTGAGATCTGTGATCCATTTTGACCTGAGTTTGGTGCATGGTGATAGACTGGGGTCTATTTTCAGTTTTCGGCAAGAGGCAAGCCAGTTTTTCCAGCACCATTTATTAAACAGGCCTTCTTTTTTCCAGTGAGATTGGTTGATCCCTTTGTCAAATATTAGGTAGCTGAGTGGGTTTTTTGTTATGGTTGCATCTTCCAGTCTGTTCCATTGATCCTCAGGTCTGTTTTTTAGCCAGTACCAGGTTGATTTTATTACACTAGCTTTGTAGTATAATTTCAGGTCAGGGATTGTGATTCCACCTGACTTGTCCTTATTGCCCAGGATTGCTTTCGCTATTCTGGGTCACTTCTGGTTCTAGATTAATTTGAGGCATATTTTCTCTAGATCTGTGGGGTATGCTGACGGTAGTTTAATGGGAATTGCATTGAATCTGTACAACAGTTTTGGTAGTATTGCCATTTTTACAATGTTAGTTCTTCCTTACCATGAGTAGGGTATGTTTTTCCATTTATTGAAATCCTCTTCGATTTCCTTTTTCAGAGTACTGTAGTTTTCACTGAATAAATCTTTCACATTCTTTGTTAGATTGATTCCTAAGTATTTCAATTTCTTGGTTGCTCTTGTAAAAGGTATAGTTTCCTCAATTTCTCTCTCAGTCTGTTTGTTGTTCGTGTATAGGAATGCTATTGATTTTGGGGTGTTGACTTTGTATCCAGCTACGCTGCTGAATTTGCCAATTAATTCCAGGAGTTTTCTTGTGGAGTTTTTGGGGTCCTCCATGTATAGTATCATGACATCTGCAAATAGTGATAGTTTGATTTCTTCCTTTCCTATCCTTATTCCTTTTATTTCTCTCTGTCTTGTCTGATTGCTCTGGCTAATGCTTCCGGACTGTGTTGAATAGGAGTGGTGACAATGGACATCCTTGTCTTGTTCCTGACTTTAAAGTGAAAGTTTTCAGTTTATGTCCGTTTAGTATGATGTTGGCTGTTGGTTTATCATAGATGGCTTTCATCAGATTGAGGTAGAGGCCATCTATTCCTATTTTTTCTAAGGTTTTTAACATGAATGCATGTTGGAATTTATCGAAAGACTTTTCTGCAACTATTGAGATGATCATGTGGTTTTTGTCTTTGACTGTATTAATATAGTGTATTACATTTATTGATTTGTGAATATTGAACCATCCCTGCATTCCTGGAAGGAATCCTACCTGGTTGTGGTGTATAATTTTCCTAATGATTCGCTGTAATCTATCTGCCAATATTTTGTTGAGTATCTTTGCATCTATGTTCATTAGAGAGATTGGCCTGTAGCTCTCTTTCTTGGTTGGGTCCCTCTCTGGTTTTGGTATCAGTATAATACTTGCCTCCAGAAATGTGTTGGGGAGAGTTGCTTCCTTTTCGATTTCATTGAAGAGTTTGAAGAGTGTTGGCATTAGATCTTCTCTAAATGTTTTATAGAATTCTGCTGTGAATCCATCAGGGCCTGGGCTTTTCTTTGTTGGTAAGTTTTTAATAATGTTTTCAATCTCATTAATTGATATTGGGTTGTTCAGGATTTTTACATCTTCTTGATTCAATTTTGGTAATTTGTACCTTTCTAGGAATCTGTCCATTTCTTCTGTATTTTCTATCCTATGGGAATACGGATTTTCAAAGTAGGTATTAATCATCTTTTGGATTTCTGTGGGATCTGTAGTGACTTCATCCTTTTCATTCCTTATTGCATGAATCTGATATCTTTCCCTTCTTTTTTTGATAAGGTTGCCTAGGCATTTATCAATTTTATTTATTCTTTCAAAGAACCAACTCTTTGATTCACTAATTTTTTGTAGAGTTTTCTTCATCTCGATTGCATTAATTTTTGCCCTGAGTTTTATAATCTCCTCCGTTCTTTGGGCTCTTGGTTTGGCTTGTTGCTCTTTTTCTAAGAGTTCGAGGTGTATCATTAGGTTATTTATTTGCTCTCTTTCTGTTTTCTTTGTATATGAGTTCATCGCTATAAATTTTCCTCTGAGGACTGCTTTCATTGCATCCCACAGATTCCGGTAGGTTGTACTTGCATTTTCATTTATTTGTAGGTATTTTTAAATTTCTTCTTTAACTTCCTGTGTGACCCATTGGTTTTTCAGGAGGTGGTTGTCTAATTTCCAAGTGTTTATGTGGTTTTTGGTTTTCTCTTTGTCATTAATTTCCAATTTCATTGCCCTGTGGTCTGATAATATGCATGGGATAATTTCAATTCTTTTGCATTTAGGTAGATATGCTCTATGGGCTAGAATGTGGTCAATTTTAGAGAAAGACCCATGTGCAGCTGAGAAAAATGTGTATTCTGATGTTGTGGGTTGGAACACTCTGTATACATTTACTAAGTCCATCTGTTCACACTTTTGGTTCAGGTCTGTTATTTGTTTGCTGAGTTTCTGTCCAGTTGACCCGTCTCTTTGCGTCAGAGGAGTGTTTAGGTCCCCTATTACAATAGTGTTATTAGTTATTTGCTTTTTCACGTCTGTTAAGATTTGACTTGTAAAGTTAGGTGGTCCATTGTTTGGTGCATAAATGTTTAGGATTGTTACCTCTTCCTCTTGAAGCTTTCCCCTAACTAGTATATAATGGCCTCCTTTATCTCTTTTGATTGTTTTTGGTTTGAAGTTTACATTGTTTGCAAACATAATAGCTACCCCTGCTTTTTCCTGGGGACCTGTTGCATGGAGAATTGTTTTCCACCCTTTAACTTTCAGCCTGTGGATTTCCTTTTGAGTAAAATGTGTCTCCTGTATACAGCATATCGTTGGATTGTGTTCCTTAATCCGCTCTTCAAATCTTTTCCTTTTGACTTGTGAATTGAGGTCATTTACATTAATGATTATAATGGTTATATGTTGGCTTATTCTAGTCATGTTATTTACTTGTTGTCGTTTTCCTTCTTTTGCTGACTGTTTAATTACTTGTTCTCTTTAGGGAGTTATTTCTGTAGCTGTTCTTGGGATTGTGGTCTCTTTTTCCTCTGTCTAGAATATTTTTAGTGCTTTTTGCAATGCTGGTTTGGCACTCATGAAGTTCTTCAGTTGCTCTTTGTCGTGGAAATATTTCATTTCTCCATTGAATTTGAGGGATAGTTTTGCAGGCTACATCAGTCTGGGTTGGAAGTTGTTTTTTCTCAGAATCTGTAATATCTCGCTCCAAGCTCTTCTTGATTTCATCATTTCCATTGAGAAGGGTGCTGTGATTCTGATGGGCTTTCCTTTATAGGTGATCTGTTTCATTTCTCTAGCAGCTTTTAAGATTGTCTTCTTTTGCTGGATATCTGGGATCTTGACTATTATATGTCTGTGTGTGTTTTTCTTTGGGTTATGGATTGTTGGGGTTCTATATGCCTCGATTAACTGAACCTCAGTATCTTTTACCTTGTTTGGCAAATTTTCTGCTATTATTTCAGCAAATATTCTTTTTATATCATTTGTGTGGTCTCCTGCTGTTTCACTCACTCCTATTACTTGAATATTATTGCATTTTGCCTCATCTTGCAGCTGTTGGATTGATTTTTCTTGTGTCTTTGATAATTTTATGAGGTCCTTCCTTTCATGCTCATAAGCTGCCATGCCATCTTCAAGGTCTGAAATTCCATCTTTGGTTTCATTTAAGCGGTTTTGCAAGGTTTCTGTGGAAGTTTTCAAATCCTGGTAATCTCTTTGGACCTGTTTCATTCTTGGTAATTCATTCCTAAATTGCTGTTGTAACGTTTCCATTTGTTTCCTATTTTCTTCTAATCTTTTATGTATTTCTTCTCTATGTGTATGGAACATTTCTTCCATTATAGTTTTCAGTTCATTTTTCGTTTGAGAGATCATTGCAGGTATGTGGTTTATTTCTGCTTTAAGCTCTTTTATGGCCTGTTGGAGTTGTTTCATTTCGGATGCAATCATTTCATAACTTGCAGGTATGTGGCTTCCTAGTTCCCCTGTATCCTCGCATCCAGGACTTGTTCTGGGTGAGGTTGAGTTCTGAGGCTGTGTTTTGTTTTTCTGTCTTCCCATTTTTGGGTATCAGATTCAAAATATTGAGTGTTGCCGCTGCTAAAATGCCAATTTCTGACGGGAGTCGCTGGCAAGCTGTGCCAGTTCGGGAAGCAAGAGGGATCGAGCTGGCTGTGCCCCCAGGGTGCTCGGACCCAGCCAAGCCACTTCCCCACTTGGAGCATCTCTGGTGCCCAGCATTCGGGGCTTTTCCACGTCTCGCCACGGCAATTTGGGCCACCCTACTGTGTCTCCCCCAGCAGCTCAGAGAAACACGTTCAGTTTGAATTTCCCAGCCGAGGTCCCGGCATTCATGCTCACCAACTCTGTCTCGAGCTGGTGGTGTTTATCAAGGAGGATCGCTTCTCTGCTGCTCACCTGGTCGCCATCTTCCCGGAAGTCCCCGAGACATTTATTACTAAGTGGATGGAGCTTGAGACCACACTCTTAAGTGAAATAAATCAGACATGAATATGTTAATACTACATTGTCTCTCTGCTGTGAGAAACTGAAAGTGCATATAAGAACCAAATTGTACAATAGATACTGTGAAATGGGGAGAAATTTTTCAAAAGGAAAGGGGAACTAGGTGGGGGAAGATAAAGGAAGTGAAAAATGATAAAAAAAAAAGGATAAAATGAAAATAAATCTTTGTAAATAAGGAGGGGAAGAAGGGTTAAAGGGAGAGGAGGGGCATGGAGAGGGAAAAAAGACAAATCAAGGAGCACCATGCACAGACACAAATTCCATACGATGAATGTGATCACTGTATGTATCTAAGTTGTATCAATAAACTTAATTAAATTTTAAAAAAGAAATGGATGCTTCAGACCAAAGGACTAAGGTATAGTTCAACTATAATAGGTTTAATTGCCGGGATGCAAGGATATTTCAACATACACAAATCAATATATTTAATACACAGAATAACAGAAACAAAGACACTCTGTTGGTGATTGCTTTTGCTGTGCAAAAGCTTTTTAATAAGATGAGGTCCCAGTTACTGATTCTTTGTAGCATTTCCCATGTAGTTGGGATTTTCTTCATGAAGGCTTTGCCTACACTGATGTCTTCAAGAGTCCTGTCTATTTAATGTTTAGATCTTTGATCCATTTTTATTTTAGTTTAGGGCATGTTGATATACATGGGCCAGAAAGAATACCTATTTTCAACAAATCAACCAATAACAAATGCTAGCAGGGCTGTGGGGAAAAAAGAACACTTTTCCATTGTTGGTGAGAGTGTAGACTTGTGCAACCACTGTGGAAATCAGTGTGGAGGATCCTCAAAAATCTAGGACTAGAGGTTTTATTCTACAATGGAGTACTACTCTGCCATCAGAAGGATAAGCTTCAGACATTTATTTCTAAATGGATGGACCCCGAGACCACACTCTAAAGTGAAATAAAATGGAGAAATGAGTAAATATCTCATTTACCTCTGGTGTGAGAAATTGGAAGTTTGAAGAAGAACCAAAATGTGTAACAGAAATTGTGAAATAGGAAGAAATTGTTCAAAAGGAAAGGGGAATGAAGGAGGGGAAAAGGAAGGTAGGGAAAAGAAAAAAATGAGAAAGGAAGGATAAAATGGAAATAAAGCTTTGTAAATAAAGAGAGGTAGAAAGGTTGAAGAGAGGGGAGGGGAATGGGAAAAAATGAGGAATCAAGATACATCACATAGCTACAAATTCCCTAGGATGAATGTGATCATTATGTATATTTAAATTGTACCTATAAACTTAATAATAAAAACTTGACCTAACATTTACACAAGACATTGAAGAAAATCAAAGACAATTATGACAAATGCTGTGTGACTGCCCCTACCAGACATTAAAAATAATTGTTACAATAATTAAAATACTTTAGCATAAAATAATGCACATAGGATTACATATATATGTATACAGATATATGTAGATGTATGAAATAAAAATAATCCATATTTAACCTATAATGTAAGAAATTTATAAAATAAAAATGAGAAGTAGGATAGGAAAAACAGTATTAGCTTAGGAACTGATTAGAAACTTTCAAGAAAAACTTAAATTGGACTTTATTTTACTTTTTAAAAAAGGCAAAAAATTAATCATATGTTATAGTCAGGGTAAATATTTAATACAGGACATATAATTTATAGGATTACTTTATGATTTCCACCCAAAGAGTCAAATGTGGAAGAGTGCAGGAGATCTGTCTACACACTAGAAACCCGCCAGCTGAGGGCCTGGATCCTATGGCAATGTCCTGCATGAGTCTAGTTTAAGACCTAGAGTCCATGGCGATGTCCTCCATGAATCAAAGTGGAAGTCTAGAGCCCATGACAATGTCTCCTGGAAGTCTTTATCAAGGATCCTCGGGGGAAGGCCCAAAAGTCAGTGGTAGAAGCTAGAAAGTCTGTGCCAGCAGGAAGAAGGATCTGTGTCAGCAGGCTGAGGAATCTGCACTGGAGCCAGGAAATGATGCTCAAAGTAAGAACCCAGAGTTCCCCTGAAAAGAACTGTAGCCATCCTCAGTGACAATGAGAACCTGAGCTCCTTCAACAATGAGAACAGCTGAGTTCACATCAGGAAAACCAACATAACAAGCTTCTCTAGGAGAATCACCAGCACACCATCTTCCCTTCTAGTTCTGCTTTTACATTTTTGGCAACAAGCCTCAGGTTGGCCTTCTGTGCCCAGAATCTTGCTGATTCAGTTCAGCTGCGTGTTACAAGTTGACCATTAGTTAATCCACCACAATGTATGTATGATACACAGTAACATGTTGATAACCAGACTATAAGAAAATAAAAATAGCAGAGAATATTTACAATATTCATGTAAAGAAGAGGACTAAGATATCCACATAAAGAAGAGCAAATAATATATCACTAGTGATTAAATTTTGAACTTTTTGATGTTTTAGGTATCATATATACACTATGGTTCACAGGAATGTTATAACCCTTTGTCAGAATACTTTTCATTCTTAGAGTTCATTTTAACTAATTGAGTCCTTCAAATGATATGCTCCTCCTCTTGTGAATATTTTGTGGACTTCAAATTCTGATGATTTTACTGTGTGATACATATCTAGTGAATTACTCCACACTGCATAACTAGGCAGGCTGCTTTTCTTTTTCTTCTCAAGTATTCATGAGAATTTCTTATTCTTATGGTGTAATCCAGTGTGAAACCCCTGGGACTTTGAAACTGGCTCCACCAGAAGAACCCAGGCACCTGGCCCACCCTTCTACACTGCAGGGTTGCAGACAGTACAAGAAGAAGCCAGGACTGGGCAACTGGCTTAGCCGGTGTAACAGGTGCGTGGCCCATCCTCCTACTCTGCAGGACCAGGCCACAGGGAGAGCAACAGCCATACAGTAGGACTCAGACTAGGACACACATGATGGACAGGTGGGACTAGCAAGATGGAAAGGTCTGAAATATGAGCCAACAGGTGGTAAGTTAGGTGAACTGGAATTATGCTTAGGGACAAAACAGACAGAAGAGAAACAGGTGGGTTGGACTGCCTCCTTTCTTTTTTTTCTTTTTGTATTATTTTGTTATTTATCTCATTTTATCTTTGTTTTCAACTTTCTTTCCCTTTTCTTTTTCCTTTTTTCTTCGTTTTTCTTAAATTTTTTCTTTTTTCTTTTCTTTGTTCTAATCCCACCCTTCAAACCCAGATACCAAGTGTACATAATCCCTCGAATACTCCCGCATTCTTCTCTGCCCCCTTCTCTAGTTTCACAAACCTTGCATGACCATCCTTTGTCCTCTAGCATTGCTTTGACCCCCATCCTCCCTAAATTTCCTCCTTACAGGGTAAATCCAATTTACCAAGGGGAAGCAGAGAAACTCTTATGGAAATATTAGTAAGTACAGCCACTATGGGAAATAGTATAGATAGTTTTTTTCAAAAACTAAAAGCAGATCTATCATACAATCCAGGAATCCTTCTAGTGATATGTACACAATGGAAATGAAATGAAAAATACACTTGTACTCTTGGTTATTGCAGCATTATTCACAATAGCTAAAGAAATGGAAAGAACCAAGGTGTCCTACAATTGACGAATGGATAAAAGAAATGTTGTATGTGTACACAGTGAATATTGTTCAACCACAAAAGGAACAGAATCCTGTCATTTGCCACAGCATGGTTGGAGATGGAAGTCATGTTAAGTGAAATAAACCAGACACACATAGACAATTACCACAAATCCTCACCCTTTTGTGGAAAGTGAAACTTCTGTCTGCGGAACAAGAGGTAGAACCAGTGATCACCAGACCCTGAGAAAGTCAGAAGGAAGGGAGATGAAGCAGGGTTAAAGGAGTCACTGAAACACAGAGGAGAGACATTCTTGCTAGTTTTTACAGCACAGCAGCGAAATTATTGTCTACAATAATCTATGCTATATTTCAAAATTAGGAACAAGGATCACCAAAGTTTCCAATATAAAAATAACGTTTCAAGAGTTGGAGCTGGTTATGATCTTCATTTGATCATTATACAGTGTACATACGTGTATAAAGTTATCGTACTGCTCTCTGTAAGTATGTAGAAAGGTTATATCTCAATAAAAATGTGGTCTTTAAAGTTTTGAGATGTTTCAGGTCGTTAAGAAAAACTTAAAATTTATAAAATCTATGCATGCACTCTATTAAGGCCTTTTATTTTATCGTTCTTTTTTGATTGAAGAAGATAAAATCATTCTCTTATTTAATCATTGTCATATTTATCATAATATGATTTACACAATAAATTTTTCTAAGTGACCATATACAATCATCTTTTTTCTTTTTGAATGGAATTTTACTGAATAGGTTCCATATACTACCAACAGCCTATAAATTTTCTTCATTTATAGAAAGGAAGTTCTTCTTCAATCATTCTTATAATATGTACATAAAACATAAACCTGAGTCTTTGTAAGCAATCGGTTTAGTGATATTAAGAATATTCATACTCTTGTACAAACATTAGCAACATTCATCACAGAACTCTTTATGTCTCTGTACCAATTAAACAATAAATCTTTGTTTCCCCTTCCTTGACCCTTGCATACCAATATCAAACTTCCTGGTTCTATGATCTTAACTCCTCTGAACACTTATGTAAGTGGGATTATACAATATCTGTTTGTTTCTACAGTTTGTTTGTTTATAAAATATTGGTTTTTGTGACTGTCTTATTTCAGTTAAAGTGTACCTTCAACATTTGTCCGTGTCACAGCTTATGTGCAAGTGTCCCTCATTTTCAAGGTTCAATAGTATTTCATTGTCTCTATAGAGGCAATTTTTACTTCTCCATTCATTTTTGAATGAATACTAGGTTGTGTCTACATTTAAACAATTGTGAAAATGATATGAATATGAGTGCACAAATATGTCTTAGACACCTTTATTCCAATTCATTTAATTCTATGCCCAGAACTGAAATTACTGAATCATATGGTCAATATGGTTTTAATTTTGAGGGAATATCAGATTGTTTTCCACACAGAATTTCATTTTAATTCTGACCAACAGTAAAGAGGAGCTCCAATTTCTCCTCCTCATCAGCATTTGTTATTTTCTGTGTTTTAATTGGCTGTCCTTGTGGTCTTCAGGTGGCAACTCATGTGGTTTTAGTTTGTATTTCCTTAATGGTTACTGATGTTGTGTACCTTTTCCCATGCTTATAGGCCATTTGTACATCTTCCCCAGAGAAGTATCTATTCGGTCCATTTGCTAACATTTAAATAGATATGTTTATATTTTGTTTCCAATAATTATAAAATTAAATATTCTATTGGAATATTTAAGAGGCCTAGTGCTTCTTTATTAGTACAAAAATTAATAAGCAGTAGGGCATTGCCTTTTGTGTAGCGAATCGTACCTTTCAGAGTATTTTCACAGAAGCTACCTCACGTGAATACCATAACCACCCTGTAAAGAGACACAGTCATTTTATTATGTTTGCTTTAGATGATCACAAAAAAGTATTAGAAAATGCATAGTCAGACCCCTGGGCCTCTAAGTAGTGTTCATCTGCAAATCACGCCCTTTGTTCACAATCGTTATGAATTTTCTCTCTCGATATTTTGCTTTGGGAGAACAACATTATAGGACTGGCAGAAGTGTTTCAATCTCCATCCTCTCTTTCTCACTTCGTACACATCTCTAGCACAAGAAGCTTCAGATGAGCCCACTTGGTATCTCACATTCCGTTGGGCCTGACTTCTGTGGGCTTCTAAGGCAGCTCCTTATGCTGTTCTCAATCTGGACTTGCAAGTTACTTCCTTTCAGTGGCTGTAGCTGACGTTTTTTCTTTCACTCAGTCTTTAAATACATGTGAGTTTCAAGAGTTCTCCCTTGCAGTTCTTTTCTCGTTTCCCTGCTCACCTCTCCTCAGTACACTCACTGTCAAAAATAACTTTAAATGGCGACATGGCAGCAACCCACTAAACCTTAGTGCTAACCTCAAATTTACTCCTAAGTTCTGTGCTCATTTATACAACTGTGTTCATGATGCTGTCGCATGGATGTCTTATAGGCAGCTAACAGTCTTCCTTCTCCTCCAACTTCTTATCCTCTCCCTTTGCTTTGCTTCTCTCTCTCCTCCTCTCTATTTCCTCTTCTTCTCCCCACCATTTCTCTTTCCAATTCCCCTTCTCCTTCTACCCTTCCTTGTTCTTCTTGAAATGAGGTCTCACTACATTGTCCAGATTGATCTCAAACTTGAGCTAAAATGATCCTCTTGTCTCTGTGTCTCAGCTGGCCATCAGACATTGCACTATTATAGCTGTTCTTCATAGGTATCTTAGCAAGGTCAGAAATTTAACATGACCTAAAACAAAGTTCTTTGGGCTCCAGCCCTCCAAATCACTCAGTCTTTCCTTCAGAATTTCCATGTCATTAGATGCCAACTGACAGTCTAACACCCATTTGCTTAAGCCAACAGTCTGGTAGGTGACCTTTTATTTTACCCTTTAGTATACAGCAGCCTTCCCACCCATATCATATCCACCGCAGATACATTTTGGACAGTCACTTCCCTCTGTTTTTATGGCCACCACTATGATATCTTACCTAGACTATGTCTACCATTTTATCTCCAAACCAAGAAGTACCTAAGCTTCATTAAGAGATGGACCACTGTGCTCACTATTGTATCATTAGAATACAGTGCTCAAATACTTGAGTAAAAGAATTTAACTCCTCTAAAATCATTCTGAGATTTCCATAACCGGTTGATTTGTTTGAAATCTCTGCTAGTTTCATTCATAAATTTCTTCACAGTGCAACCAAGCACTTATTTTAAAAAATATCTCCCAAAGTCATAATACCAAAATACCAAATAAAACACTTATTTTAAAAAAAGAAATAACTATTATCCATATAGTATGACAGGCTACAAATTGTAAGCTCAATAAACTGAATATCTTAAAGTTTAAAATCACATGTACTCTCCTTATAAAGAAGAATTGACTACTTTAAAAGTATGAATTTTATTTTGTTAATAAGTAAACTGCTAGGGCTGGGGATATAGCTGAGTGGCATAAGTGTGTGCCTGGCAAGTGAAGGTCCTGAGTTCAATTGCTGGTACCAAAAAATAAGTAAATAAATAAACTGCTAGTAGCAAGAGAAGCCAGCTTAAGAAGATGTAGAAATATTTTGGTCTAATTTCTCATTTGTCACATAAACTTGATTTTGGTTCTTTGTCTTACCTGGTTTTCATCACTAAAATTTGACACAAAATAGTTCAAGAAAGAGATAATCCTACTTATTACATAGAAGAAAACAACCCATTAGACACAATGTGATAATTTTCTACTCAAATTTCCTAGAAATATCAAGCCCTATAAAGCATGATTTAATTGTAATTGTGAAAAGTACACACCAAAGTATGTCAAACAAGACTTTTCCTCCTAGCTCAGGGTTATTGGAGAGGCACAGTGGTCAAGAAAATCAGTGCGAAGTGGTCAGGAAAGTGTGACCATCACTGTAAAACTTGGAAAGAGGCGACGCAAATTATTTTCCTGCATCAAACCATTGCCAAGCCCTCATCTTACAGAAAAAAGAGAACTTCTGAGAGTATAAAACTAGAGGACAACATGCTCAGTCTGATCTTTCCTATAATGACAACTAAAAAGGCATGACAATGTATAAAACAAGACATTTGTGTGAAAGTATCGAAGAATTACCAGATGAGGTTCAAGGAAGAGAAAAGCTCAAAAAAGCTTCACAAGACCACACTGCTAATAATTTGGAATTACTCTGGGGCTATTTGCTAGTTCTAGAAAATGTTTAGAAATGGTTGAAAGGCTTAACTCTGCTCTGAATCGTTTCTATGGGCTAAAAGAGAAATCATGATGTTCCAGTCCCACCGGGAGAGAGGTGGTTCTGGTGATTCAGAACTAAATAGAGTAAGGTGGAAGGAGCAGGGACATTGCAAGGACTGCAGCTCAACTTCGCGTCATCTCAATAACTAAACATGGATTATGGTGACCGCATGCTGGTGTTACCACTAAGTACCTGACTAAAGCAACAAAACCTCTCTTGAGGGAAGTAGTACCATCCTAGAATAGTTTGCAAACACAAGACCCAGAATGTTAAATAAACAAAATATACACAAGGGATAATTCAAATAAGGAAAGCCAGAAAAAAGAAAACAAATATACCCAAATACAGAACAACTGGCATACATAAAATCTACAACAGCTGTATTTACAATGTTCCAGGATATAAAAGAAAATATTGAGAATTGCATTTGGCCACCTCAAAATACATAAATTAATAGAAATTATGGAACTGAAGAATATAAAAGGAAAATAACTAACATAACAACAACAAAACTACCATAACAACAGATGAGTTCACACTGAAAAAGACACAGCTGAAGAAATAGTCAGGAAACCGGAGCACAGGTCAAAAGAAAATACTCATAATTACAGAGAAAAAACAACATACAATACAGAATATAGTTTATATGACCTACCTGATGCCATAGAAAAGGCTGACTTATTGAAATCTACAAAGAAAAGGTGATGATATGAGAAGGAACAGTTCTTGAAAAGACAATAGCCAAGAAATTTCTAATGCTTTCAAAGGACTCAAGACACAGCTACAAGGAGATCATAGTAGATATTATGAGATGAAGAGGAACCTGGTGCTTTTTAGTAAGTTTGCTTTTAAAAACTAATGACAATTGGGGGCTGGGGATATAGCTCAGTAGAATAAGCACCTGCCTAGCAAGCACAGGGTCCTGAGTTCAATCCCCAGCACCGCAAAAAAACAAAAAGAGTATTTAAAAACTAATGATAATTAAAGGAAATAAAGAAAATACTGTTATTCTTCAGAAAAATGGCTAATTATCTTACATGAGAGCTGAGTGATCCAAGGGAAAAACATATAAATTTAAATGTATGTGCAAATCTAGATTAAAATTGATGGCTTTAAACAACAATAATACAAAATGTGTATGTGTATATATAATATTCATATGCAGTGCACTTAAGACATTAATATCTAAGTCAATAGCAGGGAAATACGGTTAAAGTACACACAACTTCCAGGGTCCTTACATTGTCTTTAAGAAGGTGAAAGTGTTAATGAATATTAGGTTTTCATAAGTCAATCATTCATGTTGTCATAGCTACAGAAATCACTAATAAGATATTAAACATGCATACATTTTATGCTAGTATGAAGGAAAATGAAATAGTTTTCAAACAGTCAATATGCTGGGTGTGGTGGCATACATATGTAATACCAGGTAGCTACTCAGGAGGTTTCAGGCAGGAAGACTGCAAATTTGAACCCAACTTTTCTCAAAATTTTTAAAAAGTTGAGGAAGGTCTGAAGATGTAGCTCAGTGGTAAAATCCTTACTTAGACTGCGCAAGTGCCTGAGTTCAATCCCTAGTGCTACAAACAAACAAATAAAACCTCAAATAATCCAAAAAGAACCTGAGTAAATGTGTAACAAATAGAAAATATTTAACAATAGTTTAAACTCACATATATGTATATATTTGTCTTTAAGAAGGTGAAAGTGTATATATATATATATATATATATATATATATATTCAGTATATATATATACTGAATATAAAGAAAATAAAGGCTCTAATTGAGGCAAATATTCTCAGAATAAATTAAATACAAACAACTGTATAGATAAGAGATGCATCTAAAATAAATACTGAAAATGTGTGGTTCCTGTACCAATTACTAAAAAAAGGTTTTCTTACTTTCCTGTTATCGGTGGATTTGTCAATTTTTCATATAATTCTGTAAATTTTGTTTCATGTAACTTGGATATTATGTTACTATATTCATAGCAAATTGGAACACTGAGTTGCTGCGGACAGTACTACATTCTGTCTCTAGGCATGTTCTCTCCTGAAATCTACTTCATTTGACTTTGCCCCAGAAACATCAATTTTTCTTTACATTGTATTTTTATTTTTAAATCATAATAGAAATAGTCATGGTTGAAAATTTTAAATTGTGTTTATTTTGAAGTTCCATTTTCAAAGTTTTTCCTTTGACTGTGTTCCATACATTCATTGCTTAGGGGATGACCTCAGCATTTATGTCAGTTCAACTAGAAAACTGGGAATGCTCTTCTCCAACTGCGTCCTGCCAACGTTTTCCATCAACCATATGCTCTAGTTCTCAGACGGCCCTGTTCCCAGGTCCCCTAGCCAGAAAGTGCGAATTCCTTCAGAGTCTTAGTTGCTTGCCCTCTGGCACAGCCGCAAGCAGCGGAGGTACAGTGGAAAGGGAAAGCCTCCCACATTCTCTCAGACGGGAGTTCCTTTTCTCAGCTCCTCTGTCCAAAATTTCCTCTCAGGGTCATGCGAGCCTGTGCCACTGTCTATCTGGAACTGTCTCATAAGCACGGCAGGAAGGCTGAAAAGATGATAGAGGTTTTATGCCAGAGTGTGTCATGAAGGGAGTCTATGAAAAGTCAGCAAGCTATGTATCCATTTTGTACTGCTGCCCCAGTATTCACCAAGGCATATTCAAGGGTGATTAAGAACAAGTTATATTCATGATGTACAAATTTAAAAGCTCTAAATTTTTGTGGCTTTGACCAGTCCCACTTTGTCTTCATGAGAATCTTTATTACAATCCTGAAAGGACTGACATAATGATAATGAACAAATTGATAATAAGAAGGAAAAAAGTCAAAAGGTGAGCTCTTTAGCAAGAACAAATTATTAATACTGCTAGGTACCTGCATGTTCTAGACAGGTACATGCAACTCAAAGGATATCAACATGCAGAAGAGGGTCTATGGTCATCCTGTCTATTTCTAACATTATTCTTGGTAATATGGAGGCAGAGCCCATTAATATTTTCAGAAGATAGCATTGAGACAACAAAAATTGCCCCAAAACAAGATAACTTTTTGCTTCTATCTACTGAGAGAACATCTTCTCTTCCAATGAATCAGAGAATCTTTAATTCAAACTCATCTGAGATATAGCCATCATCTCCAATAAATTGCAAATTTATCTATACCAAAAGTATATTCATGTGAGTAATAGAGCTACATTTTCATTTTATAGCCCTATCATTAGGGCATGAGTTTTCTTTAAGGGAACTTTATTATTTCTGTCATCTTCTTAATTGAAATAAAAGTATCAGAAGTTTTCAAAAGACCTCCGTGGTCCTTTAAATGTTTGAAAGCTAAACATACTGATTACTTTTGATTATCAAAAAGTTCAGCTCAGAGCCCCTGAATGCAATTTGTTTATTACTGTTTTTAAAATAAGGTGAGGCTGAGCAGCTGCACACTGAAGAACAAAATAATGAACTGTCTTTAATATTTTCAGTTGCATATCTCCATCAGTGTATTTTGGAATACATTATTCTATGTTTGAAAAATGTGAAGGTTGTGATAAGCCAAACCTTTTCTCGGTAAATTTGTAGTCACAATGAGATTATGATATTGAAATTTTATGCAGCAAGATATAGTCTTTTAAGCCAGATTGACACATTACAAATGTACACTGCTCATATTATATTAACTGAATCTATCACATTGCTGCAAAGCCGTTATCAAGAAGGTAAATGTTTTAAACATAATTTAAAAAGAAGGAATTTAGTCATGTTACCTCACATACTATAAAGTAAAATATTTATGGTCACCAAGGACCTAGTGTTTCTTGGGTAGGTGAAAAATTTTATTAGCATTATAAAGCCATGGATTTCTTTTTAATTAAACAAAATTTACATGGTTTTTGAAAGTTATTTTTAATTAGTACATTTGCCATAAATAGTAATTATATTCCTGGGGAATGTGTTGATACTCTTAAAGCCAGAATTATTCTCATTTTATAATCCATGGTATCTAACTACAAGTGTCTGTTAAGCTCCTGAAAGGTGGTTAGTCCACAGTGGATAATGCTTTAAGAATAAAATAAACATCCGATCTCAAAATATCTAGTTTGAAATTTTTACACCCATAAACCCCCATTTGCTTCCACGTAAAGTGGAATAGATAATAATAACAATAGTTACAATCTATAGATTTGTGGCCAGGGTTAAATAAAATAGTACACTTGAAACGCTTGGCATTCTCCATGCTCTGTGCCCAAAGACCAAGAGGAAAACACGTGTAGTTGAATAAGTCAGTTTATTACTCATGACAGTGAAACAGAATGGTTAACATGGGTATCCATAGTTACCTCAGTAAGAAGTACAGCAGATCAGTCACAGAATTTGCTCTGTGGTCAGGATGCTTAGGGGAGGATGCAAATAAGCCAGGATTTATTGTCAACAAAGATGCTGTCAGCAAATGGAAATTAATTCTGCACCTGGACATATCAGTACATTCTATCCCTAGTGAAGGCAAACTGTTGTAAGACTAAAGCCATAATTAGTAAAGTACCAGCCACACATATTAGCCAGGACAAGGAGAGTTGGGTACTTTGCACAGTCATCTTCTTTTTCTTTGTGCTTAGACAAAGTTATAAAGTGGTCTTGTTTTTTTGTTTCATGGACTCAAAGTGACCTTTTCTGATGTTAAGGAGGTTACTTATGCCCGGCAGCATAATACTCTGACCTAGCTGTGTCAGATCAATTCCTAGATGTCAAGGGCTTTAAAATTTTTTTTATTCTATTCCTCAGAACTGTATTTCATACATAGTAAGCATCCAATAAATACATGAATTTACTTTTGAATGGTCATGTCAAGTAAATAGAAAGTTTATGACTATTTCCTGAGAAATTCTATCACAAAATGGCCAGATGGGAGGACAAAGAGCCTGCAATTGAAGATAAAAACAACCAGAGAGATAAAAAGGAGAACCAGGGGCCTGTAACCTCAGCACCGTTGAAGGCTGAGACGGAAGGGTTGCAAGTTCAGGCCCAGCCTGAGCAATTAAGAGATTGAGTGAGAACCTGTCTCAAAATAACAATAATAAACAGAGTAAGGGATGCAGCTGAGCGAAGCCTATATTCAGTCTTGCGATGGGGAGGGAGACGGGGGGGGGGGGGGGGGGGGGGGGGGGGGGGGGGGGGGGGGGGGGGGGGGGGATCGCACAGCTGGGAGAAGAAAAGGCTTCAGGGAAGAAAGAACGGTGAAGAGCTGCGAGGTATTGCTAATAGGTCGAAGAAGATGAATACTGAGCAGTAGAAGCAGCAATCAGTAAGCCAGTTTAGAAAAATTTCACTGGACTAGTGGTGCTGAAATCTGGCTGGGGTGAGATGAGAATTCAGTAGGAGGTACGTAGACAGTTGCATACAGGAAAAGTAAAATTAGTTTCCTGGTGGGCCGAGGAGTATATAAATTATTTTTAATGTGGAAATCATCTTTATATTTAAATATTTGTAGAATGGTTTCAATCAGGTTGGAGAGGTTAAATATACAAGAAATAAATAAAAATTAAATGTTCTGGAAGAAGCTGGCCGAAACAGAAATCAAAATAAATGTTGATAATCAGAGCCCCAAAGTGGGGTGTTTTGTTGTTGTTGCTGTTGTCATTTGCTTTATTCAAATGTTAATCATATTTGTCTAAATAAGGTAAAAGTGCTGAATGATTCTACCTTATAAACAGCACAGTTAGAATCGTATTTCAGAAGATAAAAGCACAGTATAGAAGATGGACTGGAGGCCCTCAAAGCTGCAGGCAGACTTCACGTAAAAGTTAGTGCAATAGTCTATAGAAAGAAAGTATGATTTCACCTGCAGCACTGCAGTTGGGCTACAGAAGGGAGGAAAGTTATAAGAGAATTCTAGAAGACAGAGAGGTAATACTGTGAAGTCACCATTTCCCCTGGGCATCAACGGGATATGTGACGTACAGCATGGAGGATGATTCCCGGATTTGGATTTCCATCGCCCGAAAAAACATGGTGCCATGCACTTTATAAGGAATATAAGAAAAGTGGTTTGAACAAGACTATTAAGGAATGGGGGAGACTTTGAATTGGTCAATTAATCCATTCAACAAATTCCATAAAAATCAGTTTTAGATCATAAATCATACCAAATCCTATGGAAACAGTCATGAACAAGAGTCATGCTTTCTGCCCATTGTGCTTATTAATTTTTTGAGTTACAGTTGTATATTTAGCAGACACACAAACAGAAAGACAGAAAATGAGAGAGTATTCCCAACTTTCTTAAAATATATATCTTGCACCTTTGGCTAACCTCAACAAAGTCAGGTATAATTCAGAAGGCAGATGATCAGGTCACATTAGCCACCAGTCTTTTATATATAAATATAGAACTTTATATCTATTCCCATGGCATAATTGATTTGCATATCCTTTGGGATTATTCAGAGTTGGGTTTGAATTACAGCTCAGCCCATTCAGGTATGAGAACATAACTCGTCAAATATTTATTGAGCATCTACTGTGTGCCATTTCTTACATAAGGCACTGAAGTGTACCATAAATAATCTATTGTCTTTGCTCAGAAGAAGTTTCTATATTTGTGAAACCAGGTTCATTTTCATCCTTGCCAATATCCAGAACATAATATAATTTTCATGATGCTGTGGGCAATAAGTGAGGGAAGTATGCAAAGTGGCAGGTATTATTTTTGACAAGTACTTCTTAAGATCATGCTGTAGAGTTACTGAATAATGACATGATCACTTAGGGTCATAATGTCACTAAAAGTACATCCTTCCAAAATTAGTTTCTGCTTTGACTCCAGAAAGTGATACATATTGTGTTCACAATATCGTGTTATGTTTTCTGACTTATCTTTAAGAAAATTTAACCATAGCTGATATTTATGAACTGATTCTCTACACCAGAGTCAACATTTTCTGTCTGGCCTATAGTGGTATCTAAGTGCCCATCTGGTATAAATAATGAATGGTTTGCCCTAAGGATTCACACTGCATCCAGTCTTGATAAATTAGCTTTTTAACAAATGACTGTATTCTAGTTATTTTTCTTGTCACTGAAACACAGTATCAGACACCCACAAGTTAAATGAGGAAATATTTATTATAGCTCACATTTTGTAGATGTCTCAGTCCATAATCAGCTGGCTTCAGGGCAGCGTGGCTTGGAAAAGGGTTAATGCAGAGGAGAAAGAGTTCATGTTGAGACAGAAGGGAGCAAAGCAGCAGCAGCAGCAGCAGCAGCAGCAGGAAGTAAGTCTCCCTTTGCCTCTTATCCTACCCAGGTTACAAGCCTTTTCAGTGGTACCACACACGGTACTTTCTTCATGCTCCCATAAGGATATTGCCCACAAACCCTCTTGTGGTAAACTTCCCTGTTGCTGGGACAAAATAACCTGACACCCACAATTTAAAAGGGAAAAGACATGCACATCATGGTAGAGGGGCACAATGGGGAGAGCTGCTCACTTCATGGCAGCTAAAAGTAGAGGAAAAGAGAAAAAGCCAGAGAGGAATGGACAAGGGACCAGGTATGGTATCCAAGGCCATGTTCTCATGACCCACCCAGAACCATGAAGAAGTATGCTTGATTAATCCCCTAGGCATCGCTCAAGCCAATCAAGGTGACAATGAAAACTAACCATCACAAATACTTCATGAAATGATATATGGAAAGTAATCAATATTCCTTAACTAGGGGAATATTAAAATCTTCTGGGAGGGCTGTTATCTGCAAAAAGTGATTCTCTCAAAGAAGTTTCTTCAGAAAACTGAACAGCACCTATGAAGTCTAACCAAAGCTTGATAAGATTAACAGAAGAGGGGGAGGAAGGAGAGGGTGGTGCTGTAACTCACATATTCTAGTAACCTTTCTTCAGAAAGACTACTTCCTCCAATCCACTGTGCATTAACAAAGTGATTGACTCAAGAATATTCTAGAAATATTTAAAGCTTTATGTCTTATTGTTCCCACAGAGCAATAAAAAAGTCCCATTAAACTTCAATGAAGCATACAGGTATTTTAACTTTTTTCCATCTGTCTTCACGCTTGTCTCTGGAAGGGGTGTAATTTCTTACCATTTCAATATAATGTCAATGATGCAAAGAGAAACAGACATCTATTCAGAACCACGCTTTCTTTTTGGTTACACATTTGAATCCTTTTAATACCAAGTGCCATAGACCTGGTAAAATTGTTGGTAGCGTATACTCATCATTTGGGGCACTGTGAACTATTTAGATATGCCATATCAATAGTATCTAATCGATATGATTTTTCTATAGTATAAAATAAAAGGGAAACCCCCATTGACTTTAGAATTAGACAAATCTAGCTTACATTAAGTCCTCAAACTTTATAATCTTTGTGACACTCAGAAAATAATGGAAAGTTTTTGATCTTTGAGTTCATGCATAAAATGATAATGAGAATACCTACTCTCTAGAGTATGTTAGTTAGATTCCTGGTTGCTGGACAAAATATCCAGTCCTCAACACTTAAAGGACAATTTCATTTAGCTCACAGTTTGGGGAATTTTACTCAAGAGCTGACTCCAAGATAGGACTTCATGGTGGAAGGGCCTGATGGAGCAAAACTGCTTAGTTTACGGTAGCCAGGGAGTAGATCAAGGGAATAGGACCAAGAGAAAGGGGCAGGGACTAGACAAGAGCACAAAACCCCACCTCTGTGCTCCAAGCAGGTATACAAAGGGGCATCCTGTACTCATTTGCTAGGCATTCTCAATCCAGTGAATCTGACATATTAGGATTAATGGCCATACATAATTACTTTTTAAGGATTATAAAATTTTTATATGCTAACACATAGTAGTTGGTCAATATGTTGCTGTTAATACTTTTAACTATAAATTTTATGGCATTCTAACATGGTAACCTCTGGGCTACCATGAATCTTAGAAACAGCAGCATTTCAAGTACATTTCACAATTTAAAAAATAAATCATGAAATCAGATAAGCCTGTATGTCACAAAAAGGCAAACAAAACAATTGAAGTAAGTTGGGCAGCAAAATGTAATTTCTGTATGACAAGAAAGAAAATGTCTCATGATTCTATTTATTTTAAACTTCTTCCCTCATGTTTACTGGAAGAAAGATAGTCTCTTTAATAGATAGTGCAGGAAAAACTGGCTCTCCACATGCCAAAGTTTAAAATTAGACCCATGTCTATCACCATGCACTAAACTAAAGTCAAAATGGATCAATGATCTAAATATTAAAACAGAAACACTAAATCTACTGGAAGAAAAAGTAGGTAGAAATTTTGAAGACATAGGGTTAGGTAGAGAGTCCATGAACAAAAACCAAACTACACAGGAAATACTTCTAAGAATCAACAACTGGGATCTCCGCTTATTGAAAAGTTTTTGCACATCAAAAGAAATCACCAAAAGAGTAAAAAGAAAATCCATGAATTGGAAAAAAATATTTAGCCAACTGCTCCTTAGACAAAGGATTTCTATCTAGAACATATAAAGAGTTTATAAAAATCAGCACCCAAAAATTCAAAGACACAATCCAAAAATGGGCATCTGTGATGAATACACACTTCTCAGATGAAGAAATACTAATGGCAAATACATATATAAGAAAATGTTCAACATCATTGGTCATTCAAAAACTGCAAATTAAAACAACACTGAGATTTCATCTTACCCCAGAAAGAATGGCTACCATTAGAAATAAACCCATAACAAATGCTGGAGAGGCTGTGGGGAAAAAGAAACCCTTCTCCACTGCTGGTAAGTATGGATTAGTGAAACCACTGTGGAAATCAGTGTAGAGATTCCTCACAAAAGTAGGACTGGAGGTCCCACTTAACCTAGCTATTCCCCCTTCTGTGTATTTTCTCAAAAGAATTAAAACATCATACCACAGCGATATATGTGCACCCATATTTATAGCAGCATAATGTTATAGCTGAATCTTGGAATCAACCCAAATGACTATCAACTGAGGAACAGATAAAAAAGATGTATATTTATATAATTGGAGTTTTACTCAGCTATAAAAAAAGATAAACTTGAAGCTTTTCTAGGTAAATGGATGCAAATAGACCATACTCATTGTGAAATAAATCAGACCCACATGTGTAGACATCATATTGTCTCCCTAATGTAAGAACATGAAAGAGTAAGTGGAACCCAAAATATACAATGCATATTGGGAAAGGGAAAGAAATTGCTCAAAAGAAGAAACAACTGGGACTAGGGGAAGGAAAAAAAGAAAGAAAGAAGAAAAGGGAAAATATATATAGAAGGAAGGCTGGGATAGCTGTCTTGCTGATGTCTAATGGCTTATTGATGCTTTATTTATTTATTTATTTATTTATTTATTATGTATTTATTTTGTTGACCAATTTTCCAAGCTTATATCTGGTAATCTGAACAATTAAGTTAGGACCACAATATGCAACATAACAACCATTGTTGAATTCCTATCATCTTGTTTGGTGAAACTCTGTATCATTTATAATTTTTGTTTGTATTTTTATTCTCTATAATGGTTTGATTAATTGTGCATTCTTTCACTGGTAATCTGACCAACTTTGTTCTTTTTGGGGGGATTCTGGAAATGAAACTCAGGACCTTGCACTTGCCAGGCAGGCACTTGTGTCACTGAGCTATATCCCCAGTCTCAATTTGACTAACTTTGATGAAGATGAAAATATGTAATATGACAACCGCTGTTAATCCTTACTATTTTGTTCTGAAACCATGTATCACTCTTATTGTTTTTGTTTCGTTTTTGTCTAAGTTATCAGAATTTTTTTCAATTATCTTTAAAATAAAAAAAATTAAAAAGTAAAGAGAAAAAAAAGAAAAGAAATCTTAGACTGCTGAGGTCAAGGGGAGTTCCACGCTGGCCTGGGGAAGCAGCTTCTATGTGCTGAAAATGTGCAGGAGGATCACCAGGGAAGTAGCGGCGGTGGTTTCTGGGCCCTAAAGGTGACCGAACACCATAGCCAGCAAAAAAGAGTGACCTTCATTCAACAGCTAGAAAGAACAGAATTCTGCCAGAAATCATAAGAGCTGTGGAAGAGCCCTGGAGCTCTAGAAAGAAACTCAGTTCTACTAAGCCTGGACTGCCGTCTTCAACTCCCACAGGCTCAGATAATGAAGGTGTGTTCTTTACATTGCACCACGTGTGGTAATTATTTTCACTGCGATAGAAGATGAATACAAAATTGATTTTTTGTTTCTAATCTTCCAGCAGGCCACTTCCAGCAGAAGTTAAGAGAAGATACTGTCCACAATCAAAGAAGAATATGACTGAACGAAGGGTAAAAGCAAACAAGCAAGCGAGCCTGCTCAAAATGTTCCATTCTTTAAATAGGTTTAACAGAATGCAGTTAGGAGACAAGAACATGTACTTCAAAAAAGAGAAGAAATTATACTTCCAATTCCACTGGAAAACTATTCACCTTTATCAGTAACTAAACCAGCTCAAATTATACTGGTTCTTAAATAAAGATACAGCAAGTTGACCAATATCCTAATAAAATAGTATAAGTGTCCAGAGACACTCAATTTAATTGGAAAAAAACGCTTTATCAACATAAATAATGTAAACAATCTTATAGATTATCTATAAATGATAAGAAGCCCTAGGGAGTTAATAATAGATTTAAATGTAAACTTTTGAGTTATTCAGCTGTTTTAATATTACACAACTTATTCTACAGACTAACCTGGTCATTTATGTGTTCCAAATATGACCTCAAAATTTAAAATATATATGTCAAGAGTCACAAACTTTGAAAAAGGAAAATGAACTTGATAATAAGCATATGGGTGGAAATTTGGAAAGGACTTACAAGGAAATGCACCCCAAGACTTTTCTGCTCTTCATATAAATGAATTTGGGTGTGTCAAGTGATTTTCTTACCAGAACAAAATAAAAAGGTGTTTTCCAGTCATTTCTAAGTAGGTCACTTGGTTTAAAGTTATGTTTGAAGGTTATGTTCCTCAATGCCACTTAATTTATAATCAAGGTCAACTTCCAGGAAAAAAATGTTGAATATTTACTAAACCTTAGTCAGGAAAGACATTAATCTAACAAACAGCAAATGAACTCCATTCCCCTCGCCCGGGGTTGGACTAACTTTGGGGGCCGGTACCACCCATTTATGATGGTGAGAGGTAGGTAAGAAGCTCAGAAGCCACTACTTAGGTGTCAGTTATCACGCTGAACATCTGTAGTTGAGGGACGTGAAAAAATCATTTCCATCAGTGTTGAGCAAATAATAAACACTGCTTCTCTGGCTGTTCGCGTGAATGTTAAACTTCCATGAAAGCTCCTTCTATAAGATAGTATTTACTAATTTTCTATTGCAAGGAATTCCTTGCACTTGAGTGAGAGATGCACGCTGATTTCATCATCATTTCTTTCTACTTAACAAGATCCAACTTAATTGACAGTATATTCCTATGTAAGAAAAATGTTTCTGGTAGAAAACTGCCCTCTGGGTAACTATAGTACGCTAGGTTTTATAGCGATATAAGGTGAGGAGTGTAGCCAAGAGCGTTCACATGTGTTCTGAGTTGCAAAGCCAGACCCACAGTATACAGTAGGATATGGTGGTATTTATCAACCACAATGTCTCTATTTTCATGGGCCCTGGTAACGAACATAACACTTGTCACATATTTAATCAGTTAAATTTGTGTCATAATATATAGACACCACACCTGCATATAGGGCTTGCAGCAGGGAGCAGTTGCATTAATCATCAAGCAGTAGACTAATAAAAACGGTAGCAGAAACACTTCTATAACCCTCCATTGACTTGTGTTTCACATCATCTTATCTTATCACAGACATCTGCATTAAAGGTTAACAAACACTACTTAACGGGTTGTCTAGATGAATGTACAGGGCATGAATGCAGGCTTCTTGTAATTTCTATCAGTTTTAATACTATACATACATCATGATTTGAGTTAAGGCATGACTTCAAATAGGTGATGGCTCTTGACTGACTCTTTTAAGTAATATAAAATAGCACATTTTGTTAGACTTCCTCCAATTAACTGCATATCCACTATTAAAGCAATCTGTCATCATTTTAACAATGTCATTAACATCTACAATATAACTCACAGGGGCTTTGTTCTTTCAAAATTAGTAGCACACACATTTATATAGAAAGCTTGAAATATAAAAACAAATTGAAGGCACCTTTAACTCTAAGCTATACAAATTTTTTAAATAGATTATACAGGAAGTCTGACTTAATAATAAAGAAAAGCTCACAGAAAGTATATATCCACTAAGATGGATGAATGATATAAAACATAATTTTTAATGCAGCAACCAAGAAATATCGTTTACTGTACTACTAAGACTATTTGAGCTAATGAAAATAAATTGTTAGGCTATTGAAGGTAAATATTAGTGTATAAAGTTAATGTCTTTACATATAAATGATTATCAGTCTGTAGAAATATTTAATTCTTAAAAATAATGTATTAAGTACCTAATAAAAATATAACATTTTATTAACAAATTTAAGTTATAATACCCAACCTTAAATTGCTAAAATATATCTTATTTACTACTGTGCTTCAGTAGTAAGCTAAGATTCAATTGATAATAAATGGAAAGAGAAAGTGTATGAAACTGAGTGGAATTTCTCTTCAGGAAAAGTTTCTCTTCCTTTTGGCTTTCACTCAAATTATAAACTGTGGTATAAATATGAGTTAGAAACTGAAATTTGTTTACTGTCAAGTGTGTCAATGTATATACAAGCTCTCATAGTTTTACCAAGTTTTCCACATCAACTACTCATTTACAAATAAAATGTCACGTGAATTCTAACTAGAAAATAATCATTTGGCAAATTAGAAATTTTTTTATTTAGACTTTTCTTGCATACCTCTTAGAATAATCTATAAAGCATTTATCTGGCTATAAACATACCTCTCTTAGTAGAGCATAAATTTCTTAATTCATATTCTGAGTCTCTCCAAGATTTTTGCTGAACATTACCTCACACCTTGTATGTTACAATTACAAAATAAATGAATGTCATGTAATTATCTTATATGTAACATCGCCTAGATTAATTCACTTTCTCCACCTAAGTGGCTCTTCCTCCTTTGCAGACTTCATCCCTATAAAGTTTCCAACCACCGCTTATCTCAAGTAGAACACCCACCCCCCACGCTTGATTTGTGTCCTTCAATCTCAGACTCAGTCAAAAGTTTGCCTCAGTTGAGAATTCTAACATCTTTCAAATCTGGTTTGTCTTCTCTGACACCATTGCCACTACCTCTTGCTGGACCTTCTTTTCTTTGGCATCTCTTCCAATCCTTTCAGTTGTTCAATACCTTGTCCAACACTTGGCATTTTCAGCCCTATTTTCTAAGTCCAAAATTATCCTCTGCGGGCTGGGGATATAGCTCAGTGGAATAAGCGCCTGCCTAGCAAAATTATCCTCTGCGGTACTGGGGTAACACTTTTCAGTATGATAGACAGTGAGAGGATATTTCTCAAATTTGCTCCACGGTAACAGGTCTGCAACCTCCCCTATCTGTTATAGTTCTCTCAGAGTTCTGTCTTTTTTCTGATTATTCCAATGAACAGTGACTCAAAATTCCTTAGGGATAGAACCAAAATTCCTTATGTTGCTTACAAAGCCCAAAGTATTAAATGTTGCTGCGATACTTTGTAGCTACCTCAGTCTTTTGTTGTTGTTGTTGTTTCCATAACAGAATACAACAGACCAACTAATTTGCAAAGAAAATAAATCCATTTCTTAACATTCTGAAGGCTGGGAAACTCATGAGTGCGGGTCAGCATCTGCTGAGAATCCTCGCAGGACATCATCCTATGGTGGAAGGCAGGAGACAGGAAATCAAAAGCAAGAGAGGGACCCGCTCACTTTCATAGCAAGTCCGCTCATACGAACTAGCCTACTCCTGCAATAACAGCAGCACCCCACGAGTAATAGCTGAGTTCTTACGGCCACATCGCTTCTGATTAGGGCTCCATTGCCCAGCAACTGCTGCATATGGCATTACATTTCCAATACAGGAACTCTGCAGACACATTAAAACTAAAGCAAGAGCCCAAAACGAATTCAGTTTGAGAACAGAATACTATATCAATGGTTGCACCTGCGCCCGGGGAAGGGAGCAAAAGTAAAAAGAAGAAAAAGAAAATCGCGGAACCAGAAGAAATAGAGGATGCAGCAGGCAGCGAGGACTGACGGGGAGGACCCAGCTTCGGACAGCCTCAGCCAAGCCATCGCCTGCCAGCAAGCCAAAGCTGAAGAACAAAACAAATGGAAACTCGGTGCAGGGGTTCCTTCAGCCTCCGAGGATTCCCGGCGCCCAAGGATAAAAAGAGCGTGGAACTTCAGCGATGAGGAAGAGCTTAGTGATTAGAGTTGTGCACTGGGAATGTTGGGAAAATGAAACCCACCGCAGTACAAAGTATTTGCGTACAAGGACACTTACGGCCAAGTAATATTTATTACTACCAAATAGTGCACAGAACATGAAACGTGATTGTTAAAATTACCGTATTTTGAGCTGGGCGCAATGACAACTCCTATAAAGCCAGCACTCTGAGAGGCCGAGGCAGGGGGATTGTAAATTCAAGTCCAGCCTGAGCAACTCAGGAAGTTAGCAGAACCCCATTTCAAAATAAACAATTTAAAAAGTTACATCGAGAATGTAGCTCAGTGGAAAGACCTGGGTTCAATCACCAGTAGAAAACAAAAAAATCGTATTTCTACCTTGCCATGGCACAGCAGTTTTAACATCTCTAATGCAGAAATCCAAAATGCTGTAAAATACAAAACTCTGAGTACCAATCTGATGGTTCCAGTGGAAAATACCACACCATGCAAGTGTAATTCATATGCAGCACTATGAGAATTAACTGTATCCAACCGCCTTCAAGGTATATACATAAGATATATATAAATCATAAGTGAATGTCATGCTCACCCTGAGGTTCCATTACCAAGATAAGCACATATGTATATGTATGTATTCTAGAATACTTGTGGGCCCAAATTATTTTGCTGTTTTTGTTTTTGAGATAAGGTCTTCCAGTGTAGTTCAGGCTGGCCTTCAACTCACTACACAGTAGCCCAGGTTGGCCTAAAACTGGCGGCAATCCTCTTGTGTCAGCCTCTTGAATGCTAGGATTAGAAAGTGAGTTCTGCATCTGTATAGACCAGGTATTTTAGATAAGGTATATTCTACCTGTATTAAAAACCACGACTTGTTAGTAATGAACTTGAACTAATTTCAATAAAAACAAATGCCAGGGGCCAGGAATATAGTTCAGTGGCACAGCACCTGCCTGGTAAGTGCAAAGTCTTGAGTTTGATTCCTGGTACCAAAAAACCCACAAAAACAAAAAAATGAAGACCGTGATGGTAGCGCTGTTCTTGTTCCATAAAAAGGTAGGTACTAAAATGATTTATTTGAAAACTTCGCTGTAAATGCTTTTGTGATATCTCACTGTTTTGAAAGTACTTTTGAAAGGCCATCTTTAAAACTGAAAGAACTGAAAAAATAAGTGGTTTATTGTTAATAATACTGTTAATAAATTTCTCAAAAGGATGTCTTTTAAAAAATAGTTGTACCTAGGTGCCCCCCAAAGCATCATGTGCTCATGGGTATAGTTTTTCAGAAGGAGTTGGATTTAAGATGTAGGAATTGCTATTAAGGGTGTGTAAAATCTGGATTAGCATAGTTCAGGGTGTGGCCTAATGGGTTTATTGAAGAGGGAAGCCCCATCCTGGGTGTGGGTAGCACCAATCAACAGGACTGTAGCTTGAATGAAATATAAAGGAACAGGAAAAAGATGGGGTAACCGCTTCCTGCGTACCTGCCATGGACTGTTTCCCCTCTGTGATGCTCCTCAGCCATACTGCCCTGCCTGGGAACCAGCTGACTGTGGACTAAAACCTCTACAGACTATGGGCTAAAATAAAACTTTCCTACTTTAACCTATGAGTATCAGGTATTTTTTCCAGCAATGAGAGAGTGACCTAGACATAAATAGACCAGGAAAGCTCACTTCAGATATAAAATAATAGCAACCAAGATCAAATTTGTGCTCTCTCTTTAGAGAAAATGTTTAAGACACAGTGGTGAATTTCTGGAAAGCCTGCTCTCTAAAAGGCAAGTGGACTTCAAAGAGCAAGTAAAGTGAATTATTTCACTTTATCCTCTCTACCCAATATTTTTTCCTTAGAGTAATCACCTTCACAAAGCAAAACAGTATCACAGTATTCATTTATTATAGGGTGCCCAACTGTTAACTGTTATGTTCTTTCACATTACATAAAAGACTATCACAATCATGTAAGAGAAGTGAATGCCCTTTGAATTGCCTCCACTGTTGCAGAAAAGCATAACACATCAGCATAAATATTAAGAGTCCAAATATAAACAAGTATCAAATTCATTCATTCAGTTAACATACATTTTCTAATCTCTAATTTTTTTTTTTTTTTTTTTTTTTTTTTTTTTTTTTTTTTTTTTTTTTTTTGCAGTACTGGGGATTGAACTCAGGACCCTGTGCTTGCTAGGCAAGTGCTTATTCCACTGAGCTATATCCCCAGCCTCTAATCTCTAATTTGGTGCAAGCCAATGAATCAATTTGGACCACTTGCTTGCTCTTGATTTTCCATGCTTCCTCAGAGGACAGGACCAAAATAGAGGTGAACAAACATATGACATTGTGGGAACATCTTGGTATTGCATCGGACTCATCCGGAGATTTGCGCATCTTAAAATAGTAATAATAGAAATACCATAGGGTTAAAAACATAAGACCCCAGTCTAAACCATGAATGAGATTCACATTATCAAATTCAACTGTGTAAAATTAGTTAAACTCTGACTTTGAATCTTGGCTTGTTTTTTTTTCATTGGATAAGCACAGATAACAATCACTAACACTAAATATTTGATACCTAATTATGCTGTGGACAATTGTTGCATTAATCTTCTCAAGAGTCCTATGAGACAGGTATTATAATCCTCACTTATCGGTCAGAAATCAGAAGTTCAGAGAGGAAAGGTGGTGTTAGCACTCATTCATTAGTAAGCAAGAGATCCAGGGTATAACCCAAAGTTGTTTGACTTCAGTGTTAACACACTTTGCCATGTACACCATTGGGTCACAATGAGTAAATAAGGCAATTATGAAAATGTGTCTTATAAACTTCCAAAGTGTTATGTAAGTCATTACTTTATTATTGTAATAAGTCAATTAATCTATTAAGTTCTAATATTTTTCAGGGCTTACTAATAGCTTGCCTATGTTACTGATCTAGAGAAGTGGAAAAGTTCCTCTCATATTCTTCTGGTTTCAGCAAGGAAAGGGAGTACTATTCTTGTCCCTTAATATAACATCTCAGTGAATCCCAAACAACACTCCCATGACTTGGATATGCTTACCTCACTATATTCATCAGGAATCTAAGACCCAGAGAAATATGAAAGGTACTAAGTTTTCACTACAGAATAAGGTAGAGTTTAAACTCACGTCAATCTAATTCAAGAGGCAGGTTCCTTCCACTCTGCCATACTGTCTTATGAGGCATCTCCATTACAGTCAAAGTAAAACTCATCCCAGCATGTTTGACATTTATTACAAATAAGGATTCAAAGAGAGTATACACCTGCTCCACAAAACAATATCTTTATCAGAGGTCAAATTATAAGTCTTCTCTTCAATTATAATGTTTTGCAAAACATGATCTCTTATACTCCCTTAGAGTAACCAAATTAGAATCTAAAACATTTTTAAATGGCTAGACAAAAAAGTACAGTGAGGAGAATTCTCTTATAAATCCACCTGAAATCAAGGGATAGAACATATCCTAGATCATATTATTCTTTGCTGATCTACCATCAGTGATTTTCTTATCTGCAAGTTAAAACTTATATTTAGATACTAGGTCCACTCACATTTTTAAATACAATTTAATTCAAGGAATAAAAAATTAAATTACCAATATTTTTCTCCTCTTAAAAATGTACCTAGACAGATTTGTCTTGTCTAGTTTATTAAGTTTGAGCTTAAACCTATGGATTTTAAAATGAACCTCAAGTATTAGCTTTTAGTGAAGTTTCTTTTTAGAATTGAGGTCACATCTGGAAATTTGCATAACTATTCACTCTTTACCATACAAATACTATTTATCATACATATATTTTATTATATATGCAGATAATAAAACACATGTGTTTTTTTTCAGTGCTGAGAATTGAACCTGGGGCCTTGTACATGCAAGGTAAGAGATCTGAGTTATAGCCCTAGCCAGCAACAATAATTTTTAACATTTGATGTGGGACAAATACTCTAATTTAATTAAAAGCGGAAGAAAAGAATAATAAAGGTGGGTACCAGGGTCTTGGCTTTTAAGGATTTATTTCGCTTAGGGCTGGGGTTGGGAAGACAAGAGAATTAAACAAGCAGTGACATCACGTAATGAATATTTTGCTAGCAGTGTAAGTTGCCTTGGAGCACTAAATAAGGGAATAACTTAGAGTAAGGAGTCAATGAAACTTTCCGGAGATAATATGTAAACAACGAGCAGAAAGAAATGATTACAGTGAGGCTAGCAGCATGGAGGGAAGTTGACATAGAGTAGGAGGAACTCCAAAGACAGTACCAGGTTGCACATGATCTGGTTTTCCATATTGGCCCTGGGAGATACCATTTATTAGGCCCTCCTGCTTGAGGAATAATCAGTGTATCCTGTGGCTTTCAGTGGAATTACTACTGTGCATACAAAGTCATGCTTGAATGGCATACTAAACCCAAATTCAAAGCCTACACCTCAATTCTACAAGATATACTCTGCAAACCAGGCTTGAGCCTAACTGTCAATAGTAAGTAATTTATGATCACCTTTAGATAGTTAGGAATCATGTTCTGTTGCCTGATATGTGAACTACTTGTTAGTACTAAGCATTATGGCTAACACAAATAATTATTTTTCTTGCGAGTTAAGGATCTCCATATTGTTGACACTAACACTTTAATGATATTTGAAATGCCTCAGCTAATAAAGCAACCTAATATTTACCCAAATGAGAGTTATCAAACATAAGGGTAATTGTAATTTCCATTCTTCTATTCCACATATATTATCTCATTAAAGAAATCAAAGTCCATATGCTTATGCCATATTACCATCTAGTATTTATTTCATTGTTTACATAGACAACATAAAATATAAGAACAAATCCTTGTTCAATATTTAAATTAAATTTAGGATTTTCCTTGCTTGTTAGCTATTAAGACTTAGTACCTAATAAGTTCTAATTTAGATATAATAAGATTGTTTATTATCCCACAATTATTACTACCCCTCAGTACTCAATGAACTTTTAAGCAACTGCCTATACACCTAGTCTAATATCTCTTCTAAAAGCAACTGAAGACTATTGTTTATTATTAACTTTGTCCACTAGCTGTCCTCTCTGGACCACCAGAGACCACCACTCTGATATGAAGAGGCATAATACAGAAGATAAGAAAGCACTAGCCATAGAATAAAGGCCAGTTCGACTATCTGCAACCCAATGAGCTTCTGCCTCCTTGCCATCCTAGAACATGTGAATGGTTATTACATTAGATATTGCTATATCGCATATTGTTGTCTTCAAAGTAGCTGTTCAGATTTGAAGAAAACAATATGCAATATAGTAATATGCAATTTAACCACCATTGGCAAATTCCTACCAACTTGTCTAGTGAAAATTTGCATTGTTGCTAATTTTTTGTTTTTATTCTCTCTAATGGTTTGATCAATCTTGCATTCTTACATCTAGTAATCTGAACAACTTCATTGAAGATAACAATATGTAATATAACAACCACTGTTAATTCCTATCATTTTGTTCTGAAACCTTGTATCCCTTTTATTGGTTTTGCTTTTTTTGTCTATGTTGTTGGTATTTTGCTATTTTTCTTTTCATAATATTTTTTAACAAAAAGATACTGCTTATAATATTTTATTATACTCCACTAAAATACTGTTTATGTATATGCATATATAATTAAACCAGTAAAGATGTTGTGTATTAACTAATGGGCAACTTGAACACCCAGGCAAACTGATTTAGCATGGTGTTGGGTATGGAAGGTCCACCTGAGGATTGTTGCCAAGAGCATAAAAGGAGTGGAGGGAAAGATGGTGTGCTTATCCCCCTGGAGAAGCTTGTTGTGCTGGCTTTCCTGATAGGAACTTAGCTGTCCTCATCAATGGAGGAGCTCGGGTCTTCACTGTCACCAAGGATGGCAATGATTCTCTTTGGGGAGCTCTGGTCCTTACTTTGAACATCACTTTCTGGCTCCAGTGCAGATTCCTCAGCCTCTTGAAACACATCCTTCAACCCACTGGTATGGACTTTCTAGCTTCCACCACTGACCTTTGGGCCTTCCCAGTGCAGATCCTTGATACAGACTTGCATGAGACATTGCCATGGGCTTAGGTCTTCAGCTGGACTCATGTAGGACATTGCCTTGGGATCAAGACCCTCAGCTGGATTCTTTGGGTCTTTAGGTCATGGACATGTCTCCCACATTATTGTATTTGATTCTTTGGATGAACATTATAAAATAATCCTATAAATTATGTGTCCTGTATTAAATCTCTTCCCTTGTAAGCCCTGATTACATCAAAAGTTACAAAATCTGGAATCTTTATTTAGAAAAGCAAAGCTTACAGTAATTAAAACATGGTGGTATAGGATTAAGATCCATACACATGATACATAGTAAACAGTGATAATTTACAACACTACCTCTCAGATATTAAATAGAAAAGGAGTTTCTTCAATACGAAAGATTATTTAAATTTTAAATATGAATGACAAAATTAAAACACCATAGGATTCCAAATATTATCCTGATACCTGTAGGTTCTGAGGAGCTCTTACCTTAACAAAAATAAGAAATCCAAATAGTAATTTTGAAACACTGATTTTTGCATCAGCTTTCTCAAACCCTAGCTATAAAGAAATATTTGCATCATAATGTGAAAACATAGTAAAGTCATCATAAGGTGGTTTTATTGAAGGAGCAGTTTATTTGTAAAGAACATAGAGATGAAAGAACAGATGTATAATAAAAAGGAACTGCACATTTTATTTGCTCCTATTCTGATTGCCCACATGATCTACCATGAGAATATGTCACTTCTTCTTGTTCTGGTTACCTTAGGGCACAAAACCAAACAAAATCTTATTCAGCAGCTACTTTTAATGTAGGGAATGAACACCTCATCCAAAGAGAGCAATTGAAGATTTCAGCCCCAAACTCATAATTTTCACCACACTATTTGTGACTATTTAAAAGTCCAAGCATAATTTCTAATTCATACAATGTTCACTCCCCCAAAAAATTTCATATCTGAGAACTACATTTAATTTTATCTGCCTTTTGCAAACAGGGAAGTGAAGTCACATATCAGTGTAGCCCTTTTAAATGAATCAATTTGAAAGGGAAAGTAATAAATTAAGTATAATGGTTCCTTGTCCATAGATTAAAATAATAGTCCCCAGTGACAAATTTCTGTTTGTCATTGAAATACCTCCCATGTATAAAAACCAGAGAAAACCCCATTCTAGGGCTGGGATTGTCTATGGAGACATCAGACATAGGAATGCCTAAGTTATCAGCTAGCACAACAATGCAATGAAAGAAGCTACAACCGGTACTTACAGTTGCTACAATCACTGCAGTCAAAGAAGGCCCATCTCAGTTCATAGATCCAATAGAGGACCTAAAAAGTGAGGCAATTCCAAGCAGAAATCCATGAACATGGTGTCATTGACTGGGTGAGGCCCACAGGCACCTGTAGGACACAGAGTAGAGACTATGAGGAGAAGCTATCACATGACAGAGCTTTTCCCCCTGCTGCTCTTGACCAAACAGAAAAGCACTGCCGTGGGTAATTCCCACAAAGGAAGCCACTGTCAGTGGGGGACATGGCCTCCAAATTCTCTGGGACTCTTCCTCTCCCGTTGTAATTGCTCTTCTTAAATGCTGGCAAATTTTCTACTCCTTTATGTTAACCCAATTTTCACAAAACTAACACGTTCATGAAGTTAAAATGTGTTCTTGACGTAGTTTTTTTGTATTGCTATCCTGACTGAGGGAGGTTGTGGTCATTAATATTGGAATATTGGGTAGATTTTTGTCTGAGAAAATGTGAATCTGTTTGACTCAATATTTTAGGTCCATTTGAAAGCATAAGAATTGATTATAGTTTTCTTATTTCAAAAATCTAGTAGCCCATATTGGAGACAACCATACCAAGGCGATTGAACTTTGTACCAAAAACATCACAAGCTTGACGGGAGACTTATCTTGAGTATTTCTTTGGTTGGTCACTGATCTGATTACTACTTTCTGATAAATGGAAGACCCTAATGCAGATCAAGAAAATAAGTATCTGCCCCACAGAAACTAAAGCAGTAATAGAAACTTTGAAATTGTATACAGAAATACAAAACAAGCAGAAAACAAAGAAGAGGACAGAGGAGAAGGAGGAAGAGGAGGAAAATTTCTGAATTAAAGAAAGACTTGAGCTTGTGTTGCATGTTTATGAAAACGAAAAAACACTGGATACCAACACCCAAATCAAACCATAGAAGGGAAGCTGTTAGCACGTATAGAGAAATTTACCCTAAAGATAGAACAGTGAAAAGTCCACTCAAAGCAAAGAAAGTGTAAAAAGCCTTGCTCTATCCCTACTTTCTGGCATGGATAATCTATAAAGTGAAAATTCATGGACCTCTTCCTTCAGAGCATCTGCCCTGCTTTTGTAGTAGACAAAGTACATTTTTATGTTCCTACTCCAAACCCTAGTCTTCAGGGAGGGACACAGAGAACAGCTAACAACCACCAAGTCGTTACAGAGACTAATCTTTCTGTTTTCATGCACACACAGAAACTCAGAGAGGGTGTGAAAGTACTGAGCTGGGCACCGTGGTTCTGACTGAAAGAATTTCTGAGTCAGGGGATAGGAGAGTGTATAACAGAGAAAGGGACTTGGACATTAAAGTGTGTTTCTCTGCAGTGATCCAAGAAGACCTGCTACAGAAACAACCGACAGCTGGTAGTGTTGCAGCAGAATGGCCCAACAATAGTCCAGGTTCTTGTGTGTGACAAAGAATTGCTAAATGTACACCCAGTTATAAGTAGCAAGCAGCTACATTCACTGACAATCACAGGAAGTGGGGCTCAGGCCAAGTCTTGGCCAATAAAAGATAAGGCACAGGCAGAAAAGGTGCCAGGTTGACAGAAAAGCATTGCACACAAGTCACAGCACGCAAAGGCAGCAACAGCAGTGGAGCAACAAAAAGCATAGACGAGCTGGGCATGGTGGCGCACGCCTGTAATCCCAACGCAGCGGGGGCTGAGGCAGAAGGATCGCCGTGAGTTCTAGGCCAGCCTGGGCTACATCGTGAGTTTAAGGCCATCCTGAACTGCATACTGAGATCCTGTCTCAAACAGACAAAAAAAAAAAAAAAAAAAGCAAAAAGTCCGTAGGCCAATCAGTCTTTCAGAATTTAAAGGCCAAGCTCCTCCACTTAGGTACATCCTATGAAATCCTTCAACGTGATTGAAAGGAATGATTGACAGGACGCTGAGTCATTTTAAGAGCTCTCAGCACACATGCTTGTCCCAGAATTCACTCTTATTGTAATTGTAATTTATGCTATGTGGTACATATTTGGTATGCGGTACACATTCAAGCGCACATGTACTCTCCCATACAGCATCAGCGATCTCCTGAGTTGTTATGATGTTATTTGATGTCCCTCTTAGGAAAATAGAAGCAGGAAAAACTGTAGAGTAGAATTACACGGAGGGAAGCTCTACTGTTTCTAGCTGTCCTGGTACTGGGTACTCAGCAGCTGCTGAGTCTACACACTGTCCTACCCGTGAGAGGAAAAGTTAAACTTCACCAAGAGTTACGTGCTCTTGTAAAAATAACCTAGTATAAGGACCTGAACAAACTTGAAACAAAGCATCTAGCATCTTCAGTAGCATGCAAAATGGCACGGCATGGGAAAGGACAATTGTGAGGAAATAACAGAAAAAAAGCAGGATGAAATGCAAGAACACAAGAACTAGGGGACAAGGAAATGAAGGGCAACAGGAGGCTCATTAAACCACAGCAGACCTGAAGAGGGATCAAGAGGGTGGACACAGCTCACATGACTCTCTTCCTATCACAGATGAAATGACGCAGCAACACAAAGATGTTCTTTTCGAATAACTGATTTATAACTGCGCAAGAAAAGGAATCTTACACAATAGAAAGGAGGCTTGTTAGATTTATGAAAAACTTAAAGATGAAAAATCATTGCCACAAAACTGCACAGGAATAAACCATTATGGAAAATAGGCAGTTATAAAAGAGGAGAGAACTGCAAAAGCAATAGTGCGTGGATACAAGACTCATGCAACTTTCAGAAAGAGGACATCTGCCTTTGAACAAGCTCAACAGGTTGACAAACATCCCTACCCCGAACTGCACCTCAACTTACCTTGTAGTTATGCTTTTATAAGTAAGATGTAGGGGAGTGAAATACATCTTACGACGACAGGTGAACAGACAGAGCAATAATCCAGGTAAGTGTGTACCCAGAATATATGGCAAGCAGCTGCATGCTGCCTGTAAACCCTGGGACCATGGCATGACACGCTGTCATTCATCGCGCTCTCTCAGGCATCTGAGACAGGCTGCTATATGCAAAATAGATCCATCAGTGGAGATTCACATATTCAAGGACAATCAGAAAAGTGAATGAACAGGAAATATTCAATACATCTAAACTAAAACAAGGAATGAACGAAGCATAACAAAAGAAAACAAGGCAAAAAACCAAAGAGGAGTGACTTTTTAAAAACGATCCAGTTATTAGGGCAAATAGTATAAATTGGACACAATTATCTTTCAATCATCTCAAAAAATTAAAGATTATATCTATGAAAAATTAAAAGCAACAAACAGTATTTAAAAAGATTTTTATATAAAAAGTAAATATACCCAGAAAAAGGCTTTGTATATCTAATTCCCACACATCTCTCACCAATCTTCAACAATGATCAGTTCATGACTGACCATATTTCATCTCTACTCTCCCTTACTACACTTCTACCTTGGGCTATTCTAAAGAAACCCCAGATATGATATTAATAGCGTGCATGATGGGTTCCTGAGAAATACACTGCAGAAAATAAGTAAAGAACTGCAAGTTTACACCAAATGGTAAAAGAGAAAGAGCTACATCTATGGAACCTGACAGGGAAGGCGTGCTCAAGGCAAGTGGGTTCATGCTAGCAGAAAGGAAAAGTGGCACAAATGGGGAAAGAAGTGGTGCAAAGGCCGCAGGGAGAACAGGAATGAAGATAAGCCATTCTTCAAGCTCTTGAGTTTAAAAAAGATGGGCGCTCCACCTAGCATGTCAGTCATTGGATCTCTCAAGATATGGTTGACAAAAATGATGGACAGGGTGGTGAGTCATCTCAAGGGTATCTAATGTGCATGACTTCCCTATAATTCACTCTGCTATAATGACATGCCTGACATGCAGTCCCTGTGTATGAACAGTTAATGACTTTCAAGTGGAGACAAGTTTATTGTAGGTCAAGCTATGAGATCTAACCAGTGTCTGCTCTTGCCTGGAGCTTTAGAAGTTTCCTGGGTCTTCATTATTCTTATTTCTATATCTCTTGGGATAATGGAAGGAGGACAGATCCTGGGTGTTGCTCAAGTTCAGGTGAATGGAGGGGGAGTGGTCTCATATAACCCCAACTGTGCTACATACACTAATACTATTTTACCACCCTATACATATTTCAGGAAAATTTTTGTTAGTTGAAATTTTAATTAGAAGACTAAAAAATTCATAGATAGGCTATACTACGAAATAGACACTGCAAAAGATAAAATCTAGTGATCTGAGAGAAAGACCTAAGAAATTCCGAAGAATAGACATCAAAAAATAAAGAGACCTGGAGATTCTATAGATACAGGGCCCAAGGCAAAGATTCATATGAAAATAATTTATTAAGGCATGTTCTCAACAAAAACTTATGAAGGAGGAAGAAAATGGGAAAAAGGAAAAAGAAGTCAAGCAAGACTATGAGTTCAAATGATGTGTAGTTGCATTCTATTTCACGGGCGCTCTACAAGGCAAACTTTGCTAGAGAGTTTGTCCTACCTAGAGACGAAAGAGCAGCACTTTCACACCCCTCCCTGGGCTGTGACTACTACCATTCCCCAAGCAATGCCTTGAAGATGCTTCGTGTAGAGTCTGCTGTGGTCTGGCCAGGAGACCAGTCTCTCCTTGCCCTCCGAGACAGGCTCACTAACCCTGTCCAAATGCAGATCCCAAGGCAGCCCTAGAAATTGGTGATAGCAGTTCTCAGCCCCAGTCAGGAGTGTGAGATAGCACTCCACACCTGATAGCATGGCTACTATCACAAAGATGGTAGATAACAAGTGTTGGGAAAGGTGGAGAGAGAAAGGAACTCTTGCAAGCTATTAATGAGATTGCAAATTAGTTCAACCATTATGGAAGACAGGACAGGGCTATATTTCCTTAAACTAGTAATAACAGAAATATCATGCTGTACGTACTATGTGATCTAGCAATTCTACTTCTGGATATAAATCCAGAAAACATAAAATCAATACTGTATCTCAAACAAGTATTGTGTACTCCCATTTCTATGCAGCTACTATTTACAATAGCCAGGACATGAAAAACTCTAAATATCTATTGATGGATGAGTGGGTAAAGAAAATGTGATTCCATACATATTACACACACACACACACACACATGAGTCCACCCAAAAATGTGTACACATTTAAGCAGGTCACCACACTGTAAATGTCTGGCAGCTAATGGCTGCCACTTTTACAACTCATAATTGTAATTGTAGAGGCCAAAGGTAACTTGTATTAATCTTTTGTTGTCTCAGTAAATTTAGTATTGAAATATTTAAACAAGTTTTTGTGCATGATGTCCACATTTTGATATGTGTGTGTGTGTGTGTGTGTGTGTGTGTGTGTGTGTATACACACACACAACACAGATCTTGGCTTTTATATATATATATATATATAAAAGCCTGGCTATTTTTCATGTCCTGGGTATTTTTACATATATATACATATAAAAGCCAAGATTAGAACCAGAGTTTCCACAGACTATGAGGTGGCAGCATGGCGACCTGCTGGTCAAAATGTACAAATTTTAGTTCTAAAATGCATGAATTCTCAGGGTCTAAGGTACAGCGTGGTGGATGTAGTTAATAATATTGCAGGGTATGCTTTCAATTTTCTAAGAGTGTAAATCTTAAGTGTTGTTTCCATAAACACAATTATAATCATGTGAAGTCATGATGTGCTAATTAATGTGATCGTGGTAATAACTTTGGATATGTATAACAAATCACAATGTTGCATACTTTAGATCTATATACAATTTTTGTCAGTTAAACATCAATAATGTTGAAAAAAACAATAATTTGAAAATGTGCAAGCATTCAGTAAGTGAAGATGTGAGAACAAAGGAACAGTTAAACAAATGTCTGAGTTAAAAATATAGTAACAGTCTAGTCTCAGGTGATCTGAGTAAGAGAAACAGTTATGGAAGACTTGGGAGACAAATGCCACATATGTGAAGCATCTGTCCTGCACTGGGGAGAGCTGTATGTATTTTCTCAATGTAGACTTCAACAGAAAAATGTAAATGTAAAACTATATTTTAAGTGTAAAAATAATCATTATAGAAGCAAAAAAAAAAACCCTTTAGCTGCCAATTATGAGGAAAGAAGAAATAAACCAATAAATTCAGTCAACCCCCCAAAAAAGACAACAAAAGAAAACAATAAAAAGTAATACCAAATGATGTCTAAGATAAGTATGATTTAATTAATCAGTATAAAAATGACTACTAAATATTCATATTTAAATAAACAGTACCAAAAATAGTGTATTAGGTGAAAAGCTTGAAATATATCATAGGTATTTCACAATAATAAAGTATACTCTCTTCCAAAAGCAATCTAAAAATACAGAGTTAAAATGTATAAGGAGAAAAATGATCAAGATTGAAGAGGACATATGGCAAACACAGTATCGTGGGATGTGTACCTCCTCAGCCTTGGAAATTAAAATAGCTGGCAAGCATCAGTGGAGAAAGTTCTTCTCGCTGCTTGTTTTCTTTTTTACTTCTTTCTGAATTCTTGGGTAAAGTCCTCGATTTGATATAAATAGGGCTATAGATAGAGATGTACAAAGAGACTATATATATACATATATATAGTAAAGATTATGTTAGCATAACATTGCGTTAAATTGAGTTTTGAGAACTAGTCAATATTATAAAGAGGAATATTTCTTTATATTAGTGATATTTCATTCTAAAGTATGTATTTCATAGTCTTTGAAGATATGACAACCCATCCTACTCACTGAATAGATTTTGGGAGGATTAAAAAACTACAAAAAAGGTAATGAAAAAGAAAAGAGGAAGTGAAATCTGAAAGAAAAGAACTACCAGCCTTCCATTCACAATCATTATTATTTTTAAAGTAAATGGAATATATGCAAAAAGAAAGGATGCATTAGATCATTATGAACATTCGAGTAAATCCCAGGTCCACATGTCAAAGACTTGATCTCCAGGCCTGGAACTCTGGGCAGTAATCTTTGTGAGATGAGGCCATTGTGGGGGTCTACAGTTCTTTGGGGTGTGCCTGGAAAGGACTGGAGGAACTCACTCCCTTTTTCTTGCTCCCTTTTGCTTCCTGGCTATGAAGTAGGCAGTCTCCCTGGCACTCCCTCCCTGCCTTTACCATCCAGTACCCTGCCAGAGGCCTGAAAGTAGGTGGTCCAGCTGACAATGGCTTGGAAAATCTAAATTCATGAGCCAAAATGAACCTTTTGTCTTTATAGAATGATTATCTCAGTATTTGCTATAGTGCTGGAAAGGTGAGTAACACAACATATGAAGGACCAAGAATTTTTCTTAATCCTCATATCAACTCTTCAAAATAGATTCTATTGTTATTACCAATAACATTTGAGGAAACTGAGCTTTGCATATGAATGCTGAATAACTATATTAGGCCTTCGTTCAGCCCCTGCCATTGCAAAAAAGAAATAAAGAGGGACAGAGAAAAAAAGAAAAAGGAAAGAAAGACCCACAATAAAGCAATGTCTATACAGTCAATCTAGTTATTCACTAAAGAAATAATTACTAAATCAGCAATGATAAACTGTCAAGTTGATCACAATAACATGCAACTTGAAAAAGGTACAATGTAGACTTATGAAATGTTGCATCCTTTCAGGAAAGTATTATGGCAGAAGGCTTGAAAAGTTTTGGCTTGAATAGTTTCCATATTCAGGACTTTCTCTCAAATAACTTTAAGTGCAGATAATTTTACACAAAAAAATGTTTACTTCTATGTAATTCACAACAGCAAAACTTCTGAACTCACTTAAATGGTAAAAAGAATGATAGCACAAGATGAATGACTATATATAAATATGACTAAAAACCAAATTCAAGATCTTTTCCAAAAGGAAAGGGGACCAAGAGATGGAGGGAGAGGGAGGACCAGATTGGGAAAGGGAGAAAGAAAGAATTGAGATATGTTAGGCACATGTACCAACTGGTACCAAGAGGAAAGTAAACATTATGTACTACAAATATATACAAATAAGAAAATAAAAATTTAAAAAAGAGCCTTAAATTGTATAAGACATGATACTCATGCAATGGTAGATGATGAAAACAGGATATAAAACATCACAGAAAATAGAAGCTCTGCACCAAAATTTGAAACACTGATTTATGTAAAGTATTATATCTATAAAATAATCATTCATAAAAACACGGTACATATAGATAGGCATTTACATAAAAGAATTAATAGTGATGTATATATTTAAGAAAAATAGTAGAACTATACAATATGGGAGCTTTCACTGTTTTTCTTGAAACTTAATTGCATTTCCTTAATTTTTTACAAATGAATATAGACAACTTGACTAATACACATACATAAATAAGTGAAATTAAATACAAATGAAAAGAAACTAAATGAAAATCAAACCTGGGTAAGAATAATGCCCCTGTCTTTCACACAGAATCCAATTAAAACTTCTAAATATACCAAATCAGTGTTGGTAAGCCTTCTTCGGCTTTTCCTAATACAGGGGAAATCCTAATTAATTTATAGGTAATATTTAAAGTTTATTTTATGTAACATGACAGCCGATGCAGTTAAAAGAGAAAAGTGTGTTTTACAGTCCTATGGAAAGTAATAAATGTCAGACACATGTAGATATAGTTATAACTTTATGAACACCCAGGGTTACACACACAAGGGAAACCTTACACAAACAACAAATGAAAAGCCATGTTTTCTAAGCACAGGCAGGAGACTGTTTTTAACTCCATATGTAACATAGGTGAGACAGAGGGTTAAGGGCTGCAGTGCAGTGGGCTGGTAATAAACCCCCTGCAAGTGGGTGGTTTGATGGGGTGTTAATTGAGTAGCAGGTGATCATAAAGAGAAAGCACCGAGGGTGTATGGGGGAGAGGAGTCTTTTTGTTGATGAGTGAGCATAAAAATGCTGAGCTCTGTAATAAGAAATAAATACAATCCAGGGTTTATTTCTCTATCTTCATTCTATCCTCCATAGCATGGGCCTCTCTAGTTTAAAATACTTGCTAGGAAATAATAACATGGCTTTTTAAATATGTGGGTGATGACAGAATACATCAGATGGGTTTCTGAAGCTTATTTAAAATACCCAGTTGTTTGTGTCTTCTTTTTGTTTTGTCTGTTTATACTTATATGCAATATCTGTATGGTTGCTGCTGCTTTCTGACACCATTAACTCAGTGTGTATGAAGACATATAAAGAGTGAGTGGGTCACTTGATATCTAAGGTAAAGTTGCATCAGATTTATTTATCAGGATATATATATATGTATATATATATATATATATATATATATATATATATAACACAGAGTTAATGGAAACATGAAGAAAGACTGAAGCTTTCTGAAGTTTAAGGAGTTCTTTAAGAGAAAGCAGATTTATTTGTTTGATTTGGCTCACCTAGAAAGATTATATTAGAATACATAACTAAATCACTAAAGAAAATATTTCTAGGTTCCAATACTGATATTTTACTTTTTCCAGGAAATCACATAACACAAATACAAATAGCTTCCATATTCAAGATGAACCTTCCTCGGATAGATCTCTTTAGATGTTTGTATAGTAATACAAAAACTGACAAGGTTACCTATTTTGAAAGAATGAAATGATGTTACATCTAACAAGGCATTAAAGACACTTCAGGTACATAGATGACATTTTTCAATCATTAGTAATGATAGTGACATTTGTAATGCACTTCCTGTGCACAGGAACAGAGATAACCACTCTCCACACATCATTTGAACTTCATAAAGTCTATGTGGCAAGAATTCCTAACTCATTTTTACAGAAGAGGATTCAAATCTGCAGATACTCATATAATTAATTAGAGGAGAAACCAGATGTTTAGTACAGGGAAACTAAGTCCAGACAGAGCTCATATTCTAGACAGCTAAATGACATTTCTCCTTACATGAATATTTTCACATTCCTGTTCCATATGCACTAAATGAATTCTTGTTACAGTGGAGACCCTGTGCTAAGAGAATTAAAATGGTTAGTATTTTAGGAACCAAAATGTTGTCCAAAAACTGAGGACTCATCCCAGGTTTCCCCAGCTTCTGAAAACTCCATCCCTGCTTGTCCAACCACTTACGTAGCATCTCTGTTCCATTCACCTCTCTTGATTTCACCCCTTCTCATTTCTCATTTTACTACTATTGCCTAATATGGGGTAGGGTGGGTCCTGCCTAACCTTTGGACTACATCAGGACCATTTTTTTCCACAGACTCCTCATTTTACATCCTTCAACAGATCTACAACATTAGAGTTCAGACTTCCCAGTTTAGCACATAAGGCTCATCGTGATCCTGTGCCATCAGTCTCAGTGATTCATTGTTCTCCATTACCTCATTTACTAGAGGCATTACCGAGCCAGAAAACAGCTCTACTATGGCATCCTGTTGGTTTACACCTTTGTGCCTTCTTTTATGCTAGGTTTGCTTGGAATACCTTCCCTTTGTCTGTTCTCTCTTTCATAGCCTTTCCTCCTATATACCCAGTCAACTCACCAACAGTCAGTTCAAGAAATTTGTAAAAAACAATCTAGCAATTCCCTGAATCCTCCCAGTAAAATAGAGAAAATATATTGCAAAAAACAAGACTTCATATAGTTACATTCATACCATTAAGTCACAAATATATCTGCAGTGTCCAGTTATGACTTAGTGAGATTAAATAACCAAAATAAAACACTAGGAGACCTATATGGCACCATCACTGTGTGAAAGAAATTGGAGTACAGGCAAAGGGATTAGTGATAAGCCTAAGAACTGGAAACACTCATTCACCCTTCATTGCTCACTGGAAAGGACAAGAGGGGTGGAAAATAGGTAGACATATCCAATATGAAGATGACAGCAAGAGATTGAAAGTATGACTCCATGGTCCTAGAGAGTTTTGGCGTCAGGGACCAATCAACTCTCAAAGCTGACACATTAAAAAAACTTGGATAATAAGGATCAGCACTACAGAAAAAGTAGTGGGTTCAGGGGCAGGAGGGAAGAAGTAGAAAGGATCACGATGTAACATGTACATGCTCCCATAACCTACAATGAGTACATTCATTATATATCTCAAACATATGCAGTGAAAATCCAAAAGGAGCAAGAGAGGAGCTAAAGAAACAAACAAAAGACAAGGTCAAGACTGAGAAGAGTAACACAGGAGGAACATCTTCAGATATTCAAAGCTACTTTTTCTTCATTATAGTGACAAAAAGGAGTTATTCTGGTCTAGTATCCCTTCTGTAAATAGAGGAAAAGTCACTTCGTTCAACAATGAACAGCAGCAAAGTAAAACTATGGAGACCCCAGTGACTTAAAAAGAGAGTAAGAGTGAAATAAATTCCTCATTAGAAAAAAATATGCCCACAAAACAGATGAAGAACCTGCTATTATAAAATGACCTACAGATTAAGCTAACTATAGAACAAAGAATAATGTATCCCAGAATTTGAAAACTGAGAAATGAAGTTTTGGCCCACCAAACCTCCACCACCAAGGGAGCCTCCCCAATGGCGGGGGAGAGATCCCTGCCTACTGCCCCTCTACAACTGCAGAAGCCTTTTTCAGGAGACACTCAGGTGCCTGACCCATTCCCCTACGCTGCTGGATGGGCAGCCAGGTCAGGAAGTGCCGAGGACATGGCAACCAGCTCAACCTGGGGAAACAAGGGTAAATACATTATACCAAGGGGAAACACTTTGCATACAAACTCCTAATTCATCATTGGCTCTGTTATATAACTATAGACTTTGCTCCTAAGGTCTAAAGTACAAAACTAATGGTTACCATACTTTGTCAACTTCTAAATTGTGCTTGCTGCTATCATTATTGCTAATTATACTACTGTACCTAGGATGTCACATCTGATGTACTCAGTTTTTCTCACTTGTGTAACAATATTGGAAAGTCTGAGCTGAGCTAATAATCTCATCAGACCATACACAAAAAGACTGTGAACAGAGCCAAACAGAAACCAACATTCCACTTTCACTGAACTGGGAAGGTAGGATGTTAACATAGACACAAACCAAGAATCTCCCACACACAGAAGATATCCCTAAAGAACAGACATTTCATACAGAGTATCACTTGATACTAGTGATATAGCTGCATGCTACCAAAACTCACACGGATGATCACAGAAAAAACATGTAAAGTGCTTCTTGAAATAGAAAATATCTAAGACAAAGGAGCAAAATGCAGTCTCAGATCTCCAGCCCACCCAGAAAAAATCCAGGCCACATCAGCATAGAAGAAATTGGAAGTCACACATCTGAAATTTCTGAAACGACAGGAATTGAAGTGAAGAAACAACTCCAGGAGGCTGTGGAATAAATCAGCTCAGAAATAATCTCTCAGGAAAAAAAGAAATGACAAATACAGTGAAGGAATTGCTCAGCATATCTAAAGTAGACGTAGATTAAAAAACCAGAGGAGCATAGGAAAATGGTGGAAACCTTGAATGAACAGCATAAGAAAGAATTAGAATGCATGAAACAGATTCAAAGAGATATCCAGGAAATGAAAAATTCTATTGAAAGCTGGCAAAACTGCTTGAATGAAAGTGAAGATAGACTTTCAGACCTTGAAGACAGCATTGCAGTTAATGATCACAAAAGGAAAGATCTCTTAAGAATAACAAGGAACCAAGAAATAAGAATACAACAGTTGCAAGATGATGCAAAGAAAAACAATATAAGACTGATAGGTATCAATGACAAAGAAGACAACACAAATTTAAAAATCTATTTGAAAAGTAATATCAGAAAATTTCCCAAGCAGGGAATAAGAACCTGACAAATAGTTAAGTGTGGCATATACAACTCTGATTAGCCATAGCCAAAATAAATCTACTCCCAGACACATAATAATCAAATCCCAGAAATTCAGTAAAGGAACAGAATATTAAAAGCCATTAGAGAAGAGAAACAGATCACCTAAAAAGGAAAGCACATCAGAATCATGATAAACTTCTCAACACAAACAATCACTTCAAGAAGAGCCTGGAGTGTAAGTATTTCAAGTTCTGAAAGAAAACAACTTCCAACCCAGATTAATGTACCCTGTAAAACTATCTTTCAAAATTAATGGGAGAAATAAGGTACTTCCATGCCAAAGAAACACTGAAGAAATTCATGACCACTAAACCAACCCTAGAAAGAGTACTGAAAGATATTCTAGAAAGAGATTAAAAACAACCACAGTTTCAAGAACAACAACAGAAAGAAACCACCAAACAGGACGACAATGAAGTAGATGGTAAAAGTAGGGAACCAACAGCAGAAAAATAATGTGACAAAGACAAACCAGTGCATATCGGTTATAATCATTAATGTAAATGGCCTCAATTCACCAATCAAACAAAACAGACTGGCAAAGTGAATCAAGAAACAAAGTTCAATAATATGCTGTATATAAGGAATACATTTAACTCAAAAGGAAATTCATAGATTGAAAGTCAAAGAATGGAAAACAATACTTTATGTGGCAGGAACTCAAAAAAATGCAGGGGCAGGTATTCTGTTTACAGATCATGTGAACTTCAAACCAAGAATGATCAAAAGAGATAAAGAAGGTCATTACATACTTGTTATGGGAAAACTTCAAGAGGAAGGGGTAACAATCATAAATACATATGCACCAAATACAGGAGCACCTAACTATATAAGACAAATATTAATAAATATGAAAAATCAAATAAGCAATAACCATTACAATGGAGCAATTTAATACCCCATTGTAACAAAGAGATCAACTAGGCAAAAAGTCAGCAAAGAAATAACATAATTGAACCAAACTTGTGAACAAATGGACTTATTCCTTTTGAATAAGCAATCAAAGTGTTGACCTTTACGAAGTGTTCCACACAACAACATCAGAATGTACATTCTTCTCATCTGCACATGGTAATTCTCTAAAATAGACCACATAGTAGCCCACAGAACATGCTTAAGTAAATTCAAAGGAATTGAAATTGTTCCATGCATATTATCTGACCATAGGGCAATGAAATTGGAAATTATTGACAAAGGAAAGGACAAAAGCTCCATAACGGCATGGATATTAACTAATGCCCTCCTGAACCACCAATAGGTCACAGATGAAATCAAAACAGAAATTAATATCTACAACCCAATGAAAATCCAAATACAACTTATCAGTACATGTGGGATACAATGAAAATAGTCCTCAGAGGGAAATTTATAGTGGTGAATTCTCACATCAGTAAAACAGAATGAGCACAAATAACTAACCAAATGCCTCACCTCAAGCTTCTAGAAAAAAAGGGCAAGTTAAGCCCAAACCCCAAAGAAAGAAAGAAAGTATAAAGACCAGAGCAGAAATAAATGTAATAGAGACTAAGAAAACAATACAAAGAATTAATGAATACAAGAGTTGCTTCTTTGAGAGAATAAATGAAATTGATAAATCTCTAGTCAATCTTATCAGAAATGCAAAGAAAATACTCAAATTCATGCAATAAGGAATGCAAACGATGAGATCATTACAGATCCTGTGGAAATTCAGAAGATCATCAATACCTACTCTGACAATCTTTACTCACATTGGCTACAAAAACACAGAAGAATTGCAGAGATTTCTAGAAACATGTGAATTATCAAAGCTGTATCAAGAAGATATAAAAATTCTGAATAACACAATACCAGTCAATGAAATTGAATGTGAAATTAAAAATTTACCAGCAAAGAAAAGCCCAGGTCCTGATGGATTCACAGCTGAATACTACAAGAAATTTAGAGAAGATTTAATGCCACTACTCTTCAAACTGCTTAATGACATGGAAAGAGAAGCAATTCTCCCTAACTCAATCCTGGAGGCAAATATTACCCTGAAACCAAAACCAGAGAAAGACCCAACCAAAATAAAAAAACTACAGACCAATCTCCCTAATGAACATAGATTCAAAAATCCTCAATAAGATACTAGCAAACAGAATGCAGCAATAATCAAGAAGACTATATAACATGACCAACTGGGGTTCATCCCAGCAATGCAGGGATGGTTCAGTATATGCAAATCAATAAATGTAATACACCTGGTCAACAGAACCAAAAACAAGAATCACATGATCATCTCAATAGATGCAAATAAAAAGCTTTGAATAAAGTCCAAAACTTGTTCATGATAAAAGTCCTCCATAAAATCTGAATAGATGGTCTTTACCTCAATCCAACAAAAGCCATCTATGACAAACCAACAGCCAACATCATACTAAATGGACAAAAAATGAAAGCTTTCACTCTAAAATCAGGAACAAGACAAGGATATACACTATCACCACTCCTTTTCAACATAGTTCTGGGAACATTAGCCAGAACACTTAGACAAGAGAGACAAATAAAAGGAATAAGGATAGGAAGGAAGGAGTTAAATTATCATTCTTTGCAGATGACATGATACTGTACATAGAAGACCCCCAAAACTCCACAATAACACTTCTAAAATTACTAATAAAATTCAGCGGCATAGTGGAATACAAAATCAACACTCAGAAATCAATAGCATTCTTGTACACAAACAATAAACTCAGTGAGAAAGAAATTAGGGAAACCACACCCTTTACAATAGCATCCAAAAGATGGAATACATAGGAATCAGTCTAACAAAGGAAGTAAAAGATCTGTACATTGAAAACTGCAGCACTCTGCAAAAAGAGACTGAAGTGTATTTCAGAAAATGGAAAGACAAGGCTGCAGATATAGCTCAGCAGCACAGTGACTTGCTTGGCAAGCACAAGGTCCTGAGTTCCTGATCCAAAAAACAAAAGGAAAATGGAAAGACATTTCTTGCTGATGGATAGAAGAACCAACATTGTGAAAATGGGCATACTCACAAAACTGTTCTACAGATTTAATGCAGTCTCAATCAAATTACCACTAGCATACCTCACAGATCTAAAGAAAGCATTTCAAAACTTCATCTAGAACCAGAATAGACCTAGCAAATAGCAAAAGACAACCCTGGGCAACAAAGGCAAGGCAGGAGGCATCACAATCCTTGACTTGAAATTATACTACAGAGGTACTGTGATAAAATCGTCATGGTACTGGGAAATCAGACCTGAAGAGCAGATGAGAAGCTGCAGACACAACTACAAGCACAGTCAGCCATGTTATTTTCTGACAAAGGGGCAAATATTTAATTGGGAGAATGATAGCTGCTTTAATAAATGGTACTGGAATAGCTGGCTTGCCATTTGCCAAAGACTAAAACTAGACCCGTATCTATCACCATGCACTAAACTAAAGTCAAAGTGGATCAAAGATCTAAATATTAAAACAGAAACACTAAATCTACTGGAAGGGAAAGTAGGTAGGAATCTTGAAGACATAGGGGTAGGCAGAGAGTTCATAAATAAAAACTAAACTGCAAGAAAAATACTTCAAAGAATCAGCAACTGGGACCTCATCTTATTAAAAAGTTTTACACATCCAAAGAAATCACCAATAAAGGAAAACCCACAAATTGAGAATAAATTTTAGCCAACTGTCCCTGAGACAAAGGATTTCTATGTAGAATGTGTAGAATTTTAAAAAGACCTCCAAAATTCAAAGAACTAATCCAAAAATGGGCATTTAAGATGAATACGTACTTCTCAGGTGAAGAAATACAAATGGCAAATAAATTATAATTTAAAATGTTCAATAGCATTAGTAATTTGAGAAATATAAATTAAAACAACACTGAGATTCAATCTCACCCCAGAAAGAATGTTTATCATCAAGAAATCAACCAATAAAAAATGCTAGCTGTGCTGTGGGGAAAAGGGACCCTTCTCTACTGTTGGTGGGAGGACAGACTGGTACAACCAATGTGAAAATCAATGTGGAGATTCCTTAGTAAACTAATATTAGAGGTTCCATTTGACCCAGCTATTCCCCTTCTGAGTACTTTCCCAAAAGGATCAAAAACATCATACCACAGCAGTATACGTGCCCCAATGTTTACAGCAGCACAACATGTAGTAGCTGAAGCTTGTAAACAACCCAAATGTGGATTGACTGAGGAATGGACAAAAATGTTGTGATATTTTTTATATAATGGAACATTACTCTGCTATAAAAAAGGTAAACTCAAGGCTTTTATAGGTAAATGGGTATAACTACAGACCACACTCATAAGTGAAATAAATAATAAATCAGACTTATAAGTATAAACATCACATTATCTCCCTAGTGTAAGAAATTGAAAGAGTAAATAAGATCCAGAAGGTACAACGACATTGTGCAAGGGAAAGAAGCTCCTCAAAAAGTAAAGAATAATTGAGATCAGGGAAAGAAGAAAAGAAGATTTTATAAATTTTATAAAATCTACATTTATATACATAATGAAAGCTAAGATAATTATATTACTAATTTCTATTACTTCAGGGAAAGGAACAGTTAGTGTTTCTATTGTTTGACCCATCTTACATGACTGTATCTGAGGAACTCCTTCAAAGGTAACAATACGCACTATAGTATCTATTGTTAGTTTCCTATCATCTTGTTTTAAAATTCTGTATCAGTTTTATGGTTTTTTGTGATTCTCTCTAAAATAAAAAAAGTCTTTTCCTACAAAAAAAAAAGCAATGAAATTTTTAGAGGAAAAGAAGTTTTTATAAGCGAGACAAAGGATTTTTTTAAATTGTTAAATCGAAAGATAAATAATTATGCCCAAAGTTAAGAAGAAATGTACAGGCAAATAAACACAATAGAATACATTTTAAAAGAAATAAAATATGATAAATGAAATTTTATAGATAACAGAAATTAAAATATTGTTTAAAAGCATTTAAAATTAAATGATGGATATAAAAGATAGACGAAACAATCCAGTATAAATATAAAGACAGTTTCTGAAAGACACAAAAGCGAAGAACAGGATAAGATAATGATTCAAGAAAAATTTTCAAGAGTAATAAAAAGAATTGAAACTAAACATTGAAAAGGTGTACCACAAAGCTGCATAAATAATGTGTAATGGTCTGCATTAGAACACATTCCACTAAATTATGTTTATGCATGTATATGTGTATGACAACCAGATAAGGTCAAGTAATAAGAGAAGGAAAATGAAACTGTGACCAGACTTTTAAGTAAGAAATATGTGTGACAGAACCTAATGAAATGTCACAGTTAAGTTGCTCAATAAAGGAAAAAAAGAAAAGGATACAGAGTGAATTTATGTATTTAAGCTACAAAATATAAAGAGTATGAAAGTACTCAAGGGTTATCATTCTCTTACACACTTCCTGAAGAATCTTTAGAGAAACTTCTTATGATAAAAAAGACTTGACAGGTTTAAAATAAGGACAAGTAGGAGAATTGGATTTTTTTACAGAACCAATGAGAATCAAATGACTATGCACACTAATAAGGGAGATAAAGTAGAAGCATCAGGAAATAGAGCAGTACAATAAAATCATATTTGACGGGCTTTCCCGCGGTCTACAAGGACATGACATCAACAAATGCTGGAAGGAAGGAAAGAAGGGTGAAGAGATCGCCAGCTGACTGCATTCCTGGGTATAGTCAAGAAATCCACTAGTCAGGAGCTGAAGAGGGAGAAAGGGAAAGGAAGTTCTATGAAGACACGAACGCAAAGGTAATCTTTAAAACAAATATGTAGACCTTCCTGAATGCCAGAAAACATTTTCATTGTTTAAATATATTTATAGGGAAAAGAAGAATTAAAGTAACATGAGATAAAAACTGGACTTCTTAGCATAAAGTTACTTGAAAACTTTTGATTTTGGAACCATGTATGTATTTTGCATAATTACAAAACAAGTGTAACATACAAAATGCAACCTCTTAAAGATTAAAAATAGCATAGGGCACAAGTGGTACATGCCTATACTCCCAGCTACCTAGGACAGTGAGGCAGGAAGATAAACAGTTCAAGCCTAGACTGGGCAACTTGGTGAGGCCTATGAGAGGAGGCTGTTGGGGAAACACAACCCAAAGTCACTCAGTGTCCTGCCAAGGTTTCCCACTGGTATAATCCAATTAAAAGCTGGTAGATAAAGGATGGGGCAGAAAATACAGCACATTGACCAGTGATCACACTCTATAAAAGAATGATGCTTGGAAACAGTTAAAATGCAGAGGTAAACCAAATCATACTTCAGAAAAGTAGCCATACTTTTGTTAGATGTAGATGCAATCTCACAGCAGCTCCTTCATGGATATAGGTCTTCAGTCATGAGTCTTAAGCTGATTGTGTGCATGTGTGTGCACGCACACACATATGCACATATGTGTGGTGCACACATGGTGGTGTGTGTGTGTGCGTGTGCATGTGTGTGGAGGGGCCCTTGCAATATCTTCCTAAGACAGATCCTTCTCTTCATTCACAGAGCACAAGTTCTGAAAAAAATCAGTTCATTGTTGTGGATTATTAAGTTAGCCACAGATTGTCTTATCCATCATTTAAAAGAAGCACCTTTGTCCTCCCTAACACTTTTTCATCTCTAATAAAGAAATGTTATTTGGATGCATACCATATCACCTCTGGTTATATTTTTAAGCAGCATGCTAATATCAGAATATCAGTGTAAATACACCTGCAATTGTCAGTTAACCTCATGCTATTATTTCTAGACTGCCTGCGGCAGTGCATCAGGACTGTCAGAAGGAAAAAATAGCATAGAATAAGGCATTTTCACATTCTTCTCCACAAGCCAAGACACAAAATGGGCTCATTATCAACATGTGGTTGCCTACAGCTCAATATTAATATATCTTCAGCTCTCCAGTAACTGCTGTGGAGTTGTGTAATTCAGTAAAATGTAAACGTGTGTTCCCTCAGGTATGATATGCTGCCAGCCAAATGAGATTTTTTCTCCTAAAATCCTCCTTTGAAATAAATGAGTAAAGGCACAAGATTCTAGTGCACAATTATGGAGGAAAAACTACCATTTATGAAGATTACAAAGTTGTTTTTACCCAATCAGTTCAAACTGAAGGACTTGTTGTGTATTTGAGCCCTAGAAACATTCTGTTAAGAAAGGATTTCTTTTTGCTTCAGATTTTCATAGGACCCTAACTTGACAATATCTACTAACATCTATAGGAAACAAAAAATACTTCTGTTCTATAAAACATTAGCTATGTTTTAGATGTCATCTAAAACCATATTTCAAAACATTTCCATTTACCTGGGGGCAGGCACTAAAATTGTGAATATCTAGGCTTTAGTTGGCTTTGCAAATCCAAATCTTGAGGCAATACTAAAAATGCTAAGAGATGATACCAAAGATATCCTGCCTTGCATACAGAGACAGGGTTCCAGCCCCACTGCTTCAGTGGACATCAATCATCCTTGTCTAAACTGTTCAGCTTGTATCATATGCACAGGTGTCTGGCTTTCTCTGCAACTAAGGAGCACTCGGTTGCACTACAATTCACTGGGCTGTCATTCTAAATCACTACCAGAATACACAGGACTCCCAACCTATGGCTTCCACCCCAATAGACACTAAGCTCCAATGAACTGAATTCCCTAAAATCTGAATCTTTTGAAGTAACTGTGAAGGTGGCATAGTCAAAAGAACGTGTGATCATATGGGAAAGCCACTAAGTAGTCTGCAATCTTAGTTTTCTTATTAATAAACCATTTATCTCTGCCCTATAGAACTGTTGTGAGAATCAAATAATACAATTATGGTGAAAGAAATTTATACATTGCTAAGCATCATATAAATTCACTGGCTTCTGATTTGATTGTTTTATATGATCTATCAACATTATTTGAGATTTAAAAACAAAGGGATTTCTGATAATGTAATTTCTATCTTTTCCATGTATTTTGCCTTTTCAATCTTTCTATTCTCCATCCTGATTTGAAATACCAATCCCCAATAAAAATCTCAAATCTAAGTAAATGCTATGCCAAAAATATTTTACCAATATTTATTCTTTTTTTCTTTTTTCTTTTAAAGAGAGCCGGAAATGAGAAAATAAAAGAACAATGGCGGGATACCAACATCACAAACATAAACAAACCAAAGCAAGAGCATTAAAAGTGATGCAGGGTTTCAAGACAAAATGACAGGGATTAACAGTGGTTGTTATATTACATACTGTTATCTTCAACTACATTGCACAGATTACCACATGTTAGAATGTAAGATTTAGAGAGTTTCACTAGGATAATATAGAGTTTCACTAGACAAGATGATAGGAATTCACCATGGTTGTTCCATTGCAAGCAATATTTATTCTTTCACCTTACCCTTAGCAGTGGATCTGTTTCTAGCCCATGCGTTGCAGCTCAAAGACAGGCCAACAAAACTCTAAGAGGCTGATATAGTAAAAGGCCAATCAAAATATCTATTCATGCAGAGAAGAGGTGTCTACCAGAGTTGTGGGTCCACAGTGTTTGAGACTTAGGAAATTCTAACACCTTTTGGAGGAAGATGCCAGCAAGAACAAGGAAAAGTCATCGCAGAATGTTTGGGTTAGCGTGCAACTTTTCATGCCAGTCTGAGTTTGCAAAGAATTAGGAATGATTAAATGTCATATCAGGAAAAGCATTTGATTGATAGTAAAAACTAGGCTCCACTTTTTGCTTTGTACTGTAACTAGTTGCACTATGTTTTGGTTGGTCTTTCTGAGCTTTCAGTTCTCAAACTGTGAAGCGACAACATTATTTCTAAATTCTCTTCATACCCTATAACACTACATCAGCCATGAATAATTTATTTCTATATTCACTATGCAAAATAAGATTCATTTGCCAGAAAATGAAAACAGCTATAATCACTGGAATTTGTGGTATATATGATTTTGAAGTTTTCCTCTTCAACCAGGAGACATCAAGGACATTGTAAAAGAGAGTTTCTTAAGAGTCAAATTAATACTATTTGAGCCTCCAACTTCAAGATGAACCATTAGTAGAAATCCTGATAAACAGCAAGAATTTGTGGATGTATCAACTAGGCAAAGTACATTACTGGTGTACCATTCCCCTAAAATGTTGTGCCAGTAACTCTCTGTTAAATGAGGTATGTACAATTCTTAGCTTTCACATATAGAGAAAGTTGCAATCTTTGGGACGTGAAATATAAATATTGCCATCAGAAACTCCTATTCTGCCGCATCACAGAATTTTTGCTGATTCTGAGTCTGGCCATCCAGGAGCAATCTAGAAACCCCGGTAGGTTTGTCTTTCCCTTAGCACAGAAACAGGTTTTCAGCTTCCACAACCGAGCATGAACCTTTCTGCTCCACAGTACCTCTGCTTGCCTTTCTTATTCTATTTCCTGTACTCACAAAAAAACTATCCTTAGAGTTTCCACATTAAATATTAGTGAAGAGGTAATGGCAAATACAAACTTTAAAAATTTATTTTTTGATTCGTTGTTTTGATTCAGGAGAACGTTGAAATGAGTTGGTGAAGAGAAGAATGAATCTATCTGATGAAGGTGGGGACACAGCAAGCAAGTGATTTGTTCAGCAATATGGGTATCAGTAAATACTTCATGTTGATAAAATCAGAAGCAAGTGAGCTAATATATGTGAATGCATTTATTAATCCACACAATATAATATAAATGCTATTATAAAGCAGAGGAAGATGGAAAGGAAACACAAAGAAATTCTTTTTAAGTGCTATTGCATCCCTCACTAAATGTATACTTAGGGTTAGAGGTCAACTCCTTAAATTTCCTGGCTCAATGTGATTCCATGCCTCTTGTTTTCTTTAAGAGTGTCACCTTCTCTTCTTTCACTCATGCTGCATCAATGCTTAGATAATGTCAGGTTGGTTACACAGCCAGTTTGCAGTTTGGATCCACAGGTATTATGGCTTTATCTAGTTGTCCTCCCTGAAGCCTCCTGTGCTCAGAGGTGGGGTTTTGGGTAGATGGGTGTGTGATACTGAATCAGTCTGCAGATGGGCTTATAGCTGAGTGTGATGCTAGGAGAGGAAGCCTGGCAGGAGGAGGAAGGTCAGTGTGAGGGTAGCCTGGATATGCCACGCCTGCCAGCACATGGACTCTCCTCTGCTATGCTGCCTGGCTTTGGAGCCAGTTGTCTACAGACTAAACCCTCTACAACATGTGAGATAAAATAGACCTTTACTTTTTTAAATTGTGGGTGTTGTATATTTTGTCCCAGCCATGAAACAGCAACTAACACAGTGATAGAAAACCTTTTAGAACTTTCGATGGTAAAAAAACAACCTGCTTTGGCACATGTACCATAGGTTCACCACCACTGAACTAAGACGAAAGGTCATAGATAATCTCATAACTCACTTATAATGTTTACATTTAATTAAGGCTGAATTATGTCATTTAAAAGTACCCTCCTTCTGCTATTATAAATGAATGTATTTTCAGAGCACCTCAGGAGCTCTGTTAGAAAACACAGATTTTCACATCCAGAGTCCTACCTCCTAGTGCTTTCTGAGGGTGTAACGGAATATGTAGGTCCACCAGTAGGTCTGGCCTGTTTTTCTGCCTTGGCTACCCACCTTCTGTATGCTTGGCCTCCAGTGAGACTGGTGAGATGATTGGGAAAAACCCACAGTCTTCCCTGGGATAAATATACTATAGTATGAAGCATTACAACAGATGGACGGTGAGGAACATCACTTTCATGTGCACAGGACAACTGCCCTCCGCTCGCGAGTCTGGGAGCCAGCTGGGTCGGTGTTTCCTGTTGCTACCCGTTCTACCATCTCTGATGTCAGCCCCACCACTACTATCGTTACGATTATTGTTATTGTTAAAATTAAACCTCAAAACAGTGAATGTCCTAGAAACTAATTCTTTAAGAAAACTGCCACTCTGCCAGTCACCCTCCTGCCGTAGCTGCAAACAAAGAATGAGAGGGGACGTGCAGGGCCCGTCGCAGCTGTCACGGCCTGTCCCTAAGCGCTAGGAGCTGCTGAAACTCCGAGGATCCTGGTGCTTCGGAAACATAGATGTATTGTCCTTGAAGCACAGGTGGAACACAGGCCTGCTGTCTTGAATACTGATGATTTCCCCAGTTGGAGGAGGATTTGGCTTGGGGGAGGGGCGAGACAAAGGGAAGGAAACCTCTTGAGTCACAACAACAAACTCCTGCACCTCAGAGGACAGACAGTTCCTCAGACTGTCTGAGTTCACTGTTAGGCTCTGAATAGAATCACCTACATGTCAGTCAGTCAAGGTAGTTTAAAATACCTGTGCTCCTAAAGCCCGGGTGTCATTATAGATTTAGCACTACTAGCTGCGCTCCCTTTGTCACACAATGAGGCAATATGGCTAATTAATGCTCACTAGGGAGCCGGGGATAATGATGCCTCTCTCTTCCTACAGCCAATTACCCCAAATATTCAGATTACTTACCTCCTATTTCACTGAAAGAAGTGTCTGGAATTTTTTTTTTTAAATTCAAGCATTATGTATCCTGTAACGTCACATTATATGATGCTGTGTCACAGCCTGACAGCTTACACCGAGGGATGTGCTGAATATATTGGGTGGTTAATACCTGCCTGAATTAACAAGACAACCAACTTTCCAAAGAAAGAAAGTCTGAGAAATACCTGCTCTACCTCCTGGGATATCTCGAGGGAGAACACATCTGATTCACTCAACCTACCACTGTGTGTCACTGTTGCATCTTGTACAGTCACATGGAAGGGTATTTATCTGCAGAGACAGCACCCACAGCTACATGTAAACTGTCTGTGAGGTCTGTATGGCATCCTTAATGGATACCCATTAAAAGAGATGGTGTTTCAACACTGTTTAAATTATCTGAATCACCCAGGAATTAGTGAAAGTCAAGGCACTATATTGGAAAGGGTTTGGGATTGAACATATGACTTGAGAATCTTCATATGACCTTTCTTTATTCATTCAAATGATATTCTTTGCATATATGTTCTGTAAAAGCATATAGAATGCACAGCAGGTCTACTGTCTATTTTTGGCTTAAACCAAACATGATCCTGCCCCAGGGCCTTTGCACCACTGGATACTTCTGCCCTGGAATGATCTTCCCCAAGATATCTTCATAATGAATTCCCTCGTGATGCTTAAAGTTTGTCCAAATATCAACTTCCCAAGAAGGCCTTAGCTGCCCAAACTATTTGAAGTTCTATCCCTTCTTCCATCCAGTACTCCTCATTTAATTTCTCCCTCACAGAAAGAGAAATTTAGGGAGAAGTACCATAGAAATCTTTGAGGAGGTGACATAGAGTCAGAGAGGTTGATGATGAGAGGCAGATTGTATTTGCGGCTGAATCCATCCAAGAGATGGGCTGGGGATATAGCTCAGTGGAATAAGTGCCTGCCTAGCAAGCGCAGGGTCTTGAGTTCGATCCCCAGTACCGCCAAAAAAAAAAAAAAAAGAATATACATCCAAGAGGTAAGTACTAAATTAGTGTTTGGCATACAGTTTTTTACCAATCTGTTAACAACCTCCCATCACCCTCAACTGACTTACTTAAGTATAAATGTGGTTATTCAATTTCAATCTCTTGGTTTACATCGGTTGCATGAAGCTACACTTACAATTGCATCTCATTAGATATTAGTTAATAAAACATTCTAACAGTGCAAAAATACCCTTCAAAGTCTATTACAAGCATATAATGTTACTTGAGTGACAGGTGGCCCAGGTAAGAAATTTAGGTCTCCGATGAGCTTATCATCTGCTAAGACAGACAGAGCTATGTGAACAATTAACTAGCAGTGATTCGGGGCAAAATATGTGGTCATAATACTAGCACACATAAGACAGTTGGCATGGTTGCCTGAGAAAGGCAAGACAAGAAAAACAAAACTACAGAGACAGGCCTGTAAGGCAATGCTAAGGGATGATGGTGTCCAGGGGCTGCACAGTGGAAAGCAGATGAGGTCTGGGCTGGGGAACAGGGGAAGGTAGAATTCATTATTCTAATATCTCAGTGCTCAAGAGTTCAGAGTTTGTTTTAGAGACACATACAACTTACTGTCAGTGCAATAGTAGGATTGAAGAACTTGTGCTCACATATAGAGGAGAACCGAGGCTGGGGCTGGGAAGGGAGAGGACCCCAAAGCGAGGAACGCAGGTGAGAGGCTATGTTATAAGCAGAAGAAAAGGGTGGGACAGCGTCGCCATTGTGAAGTAGGCCTGGCATGTACGATAAATGACAACGCACTCAGTGATGACTGCAGGAATGCAAACGGAAGTGCTAAAAGCCTGGTCAACCCCGTATCCTCAAATAAGAAATCCATAAAGAACGATGTGAACGTTTCTCACTCATTGTTTCTTTGGGACACGTTTCCCACAACCTGAGCACGTCTCCTATAGGGGCTTCTCCCAATCCTCTAATGCTTTCGCTTGGATTATCTGTCTACGTCAGCGCTCCCTTAGATCCTTGACATTTGTTGCTTTCAGTTTTGCTCCTGCACCACAATAAATCACATTCTTTATGACAGTCCTCAATAAGTTACTGCAATTTATTGAATAATCTTATGACATGGTCCAAGAACTCATTGATTCATCCAGGAGTCTGAGAACAGTTTCTAAGACACTGTGATAGCCTTGTTTCCAAAACAGTATTAATGTAAGCCAACTCAGTCCAAAGGTACTGAGAGTGAAACATGCTGAAATAATTCATTTTTAGACTAACTCTCCAGTGCTAATAGACTATTAAAGTGTAGAAATACAAAGTACTAATAATCAAGTTTAGAGATGCAGTTTACAAGTTTGCACATTTCTGTTGATAATTTAATACAAGCAAAGAAGTCATAAACAGCACTTTTGTCTTTCACAAACCTTGTTGTATTCAACAAATGTACCTCTGTGTCTTTCTCTAGTTACTGTAAATGCATCCTCTCACATTCTAAGAGATAATCAATAGGTACAGGAAGTAATTCCCATTTTCTTTGGCTACAATGAAATCTGAGACAAACATAATAGTGTTAACTCTGATGAAAGCTTCAGTTTAAAACATGAATTCAATAAACTTCAGCCAAACTGTGCTAAATGCGGCATGTTAACTCTAGGAAAATATATTCTACATCTCTTGAGTTTCTTTGTTTTTGATTCACCATAATAATGCTTCACTTATTATTTTTTAATATTTGACAAAATTTGCTTTTGTAAAATTTTCCAATTACTCCTATTAGAAAGATTAAATAGACAATTACATTTTTTCAAGAATGAATGAAAGGCTTCACTTTAATTCAAAATTAAAATCCCAAAACATTGGATTTTTCCATACCAGCACACCATGGTCTATTGACTAGATGGATCAAGATGGTGCTGGGAGAAGAATCAGCTCATATGTCTCCAGAAATATCTCAGGAGAGAATATGAATAGTCATCCTGTTCCATTTCCAGCAAGTTCCGTGAACCTTGGTTACCATCTGTTGTGTACAAATGTGAGAGTCATTTGAAGGTTTGTTTATCATTTGATGGCTGCCATGTCCAGCTAGCCAGCTAGCACTCTGCTTTTCTGCTTAACCAGTTTTTTTTCTTCTTTGATCTAAATGTTTACATCAAATTTTCCTTCCTCGGTGAAATCCTAATTCTTATTAATTCTTTTACAATGCCATTTCGTATTAATCTATCTACTGTATTTCAATATACATGCTGTTACAGTTGTTACATTGTGCCGACTTGGGGAGTCTAGAGGTTTGGCTGAGTGACTCAGCAGGAAGCCAAGGTGCTTACTTTTTATACAGCCTGAGCCTGTGGAAGATTATGTGAAAGCTACACGCCCCTGGGTGGGGTTAGCCTGTTTACAATGTAAAGGAAGGAAAGAGTCTGTTTACTGCCATTCCTCCCTTTGCTGGTTGTTTTTGCTGTGCTCTGCTGCCATGAACATTTGCCCTCTGCCATGTGCCACTCTGCCTCAGAACCAGCCAAATATGGACTGAAACCTCCACAAACTGTAAGCTAAATAAGCCTTTCCTTCCTTCATTTCGGGTGTTGGGTATCTTGTCTCAGCAATGAGAGAAAAGTAACCAAGACACACACTTAAGTTTATCTGCTTGTATTAGAAAAGTTTCTATAGGGCAAGGATGTGTCTTATTTGTAGGATGAGGAATAATAAATGGAGATTGGAGATAGGAAAGGGCCAAAAAGCCTTGTATATAACGATGAACAGATAAGACGATAGTGCCATATTACTTCTGTTCACATTCCATCTAGGCATTTGATTGAATCTGTGATCTAGATTTGGCTCTGGATGAGTACTTCGATCTCTGCTTCAGTGTTCTCCATTATAAAATGGAGAATGTATTAAACTTGATCTTACTGATAAGCAAGAAGACATCATTATAGAGTGAGAGGATGGCAAGGCTTAGTTTTAGTTTTCAATTTTCTACCACTAAGAGGATTTACTCTTAAAATGTAGAGGAAAAATAAACTCAGTGTATTTTTCTAAAGTGTTTTTGTAAACAATAGATAAATCTTTCTCAATGTATTGATGAACCTGGTTCTTCTACACTAAAATATAATTCTAAAAGATTTTTCTTTTCATGATTATAAAATTCAATGTGCTAATTATACTTATCTATCTTCTCTAGCAGAAAAATAAGAAAACAAGTATCACCTATAATTTGACCAAATAATTCCTCAAAAATCATTGTGAATGAGGCAGGAGGATCCCTGCAAGTTCAAGACCAACCTGCTCTACAAAGTAAGTTCAAGACAAGCCTGTACTGTATAGCAAGACCCTGTCTTTCAAAACACAAAAACAAAAAATCATTGTTAAAATTTATGACTTCTTTCTATTCAAATTTCATTTATCAATTTTATGAAATAGATGCCCATAGTAAATAAAAATTTTCCAAGGTTATTAAATTTTCCTTTAAAATGTAATTATCACTTATACTTAGTTAATTATCCCATTAGGTATTTAAATAATAATGTTTTAACAAACATTTTGTTATAAAATGTGCATATATATTTTCATGCATTATGTAAGACACTCGATAGCATTCTTATATTTTAATTACAATTTATGGGAAATGGAACAAAGGACCATGCATTAGGCAACTATTTTAAAACAATATAGAGAAATCAAGACCATATTTTAAGCCTCCATGTTAGTTTACTGTCCTTTCAGCCTGTCACTTCATATTTAACAATGAAATTCCAAATCATCCATTACCATAAAATGACCACTAGGCAGCATATGTCTGTGACATATATGTGCCAATCTACTCAACACTTTCTGTCATAGTTTTCTTTATCATCAATGGTAAAAATATGTGATATTGTCCCCTTAGGGAACCACAGCCCATACCTCACACTCAACTCAGCCCTGGTCTCTCATCTGCTGTGCCAATAAGCTAGTGCTGCAGAAGTTAGGTGCACATTAGCAGCATCAAAGTCCCAAGGCAGAGTACAGCAGTGCTCCAGGAAACCTGAGTTTCGTGCTACATGAGGTTATCTACTTTACCTGAAAGTAGATGTGTCCAGAGTCAAGATTCTGTATTGAGTTTTGGTTGGTAGTTAACAACTTGCATGGTAATTGAGGACTAAAAGGATCAAGATTGGAACTCTGATGATGTAAGCACCATAAGGCCAGGATTTTGCTCACTACCGTACCCCATATGCTAAGAATAATGTAGCACATCACATATGCACAAATACATATGGTAAATGAAAGAATGAAACCTTCAGCAAAGGGCGATAAGAGTTTTCCTCTAAGAATTGGTCTAGCTTTTCAGAATATTTGTATCTTCTACAAACTTCTATTTAGTGGCTTCCACTGTAGAGGAGCAGAAAGAATTCTGAAAGAATCTATCAAGATTTTTGATGTATCAATTATTTCTCATTACTACTTAAAGGTTTATTCAAAGTATCTGTGAATAAACTGGACATATGAGCAGACTTGACATTAGATACATCCACAGTTGTCAGGACTTGGCCTCTCCAAAGTGACACTGGAAAAAAGTTATCTTGTTTTCCAAGAGCAGAAATCAGCACTAGGCTTTCAGTATGGCACCAGTCTCTACTTATTAATAATACTGGGCCTATCAACCAAACACAACAAAAGGATTCTTCACAAGAAAAGAACACAAAGGCTTTTCCTTCTTGCCTGATCTGCCCCTATAACCTTGGTATCTAAAGTCTCACTTTATGCCACATTCACCATCACTGTGTATATTCACTGTCACCAAGTAAGTCGTTACAATGAAGAGAAAGCAAGGCAGTGGGTTAATACCGATGGAATTAGCTTATCACTTAGACAGTGTTCTACTTTAAGAATGGTGGAGTTGCCCATTCAAGGCTTAATGGTGGCATTAGCTGGGAAGTGACAACTTGCAAGCTTGGTACTGGCCTATCTTGTCAATATGTAGCATAGGGTATGTTCAGTATCTGTGTCTACATGTGAAGCCACTACACTCATACTCAGAATACATGCATTTGGGAACTAAGAGGTAGAAGTAGATTTGTGGTTGCTTTTACTCTCAGGTCCATTTACAAAGTTTTTGATTTTTGTTGTTGCAACTTTGGCTGGTCCTAGTTTAGAAGTACTCATTTCCAAAGGAATAATGCTTTATGAAGAATGTGAAAATAGACTGAATATGAAGACTGCCACTTTTCTATTGTCTTTGAATCAACCTGAAAAAAACAGGAGCACTTCCAAAAAAGGAAATATAATTGATATTGGGCCAAGGAAACATATTTATATGTAAGGAATCATTTGAGGATATCATTAATAATTTTACATTTCATAGTAAAAATGACTGAAAATTTCTGAACATTAGAAGGAAAACCATTTCCCCTAAAATCACTTCTCCCTAAACATGAAGGGTTGAGTTACCACTCATTTACTGCAGAATCCAACTAGCTGGAGCACTGTTTGGGAGAAAATATCTTATTTAAACCATAGTGGAGGAAAGAAATTCCCCTATCAATTATGATTTTATGAGTAGTTCTAGTAAAAGACTTCATTGTTTAAATTTTTCTTTCTATATATATAGAAAAATTCTCTCTCTTTCTCTCTCTCTCTATACATATAGAGAAAGAGACGCTTAAGTTTTCCCTTTATATTATTCTACTTTTTGTATCAATTTATAGTAGAAACCTTAACTGATAAACTCTCATGGGAGGATTATTATTGAACAAAGAAAGAGATGCATATCACCTAGAGATGTGTTCAAAATTAACGGCCGAAAGGCCTCTTTTTGTGTGAAACACTAAGTGCATTTTACTTGTAAAATGGGTAATTGCATTATGATGTCTAGGGTTGTGTTGCTCTTTTATTGTTGGATAACATTTATGTGCACTGCCTAACGAAAGCAGCTAATTATGTTTGATATTGTGAATTCTTGTTCAACATCTGTCATTATATCATTCTACTAAAATCCCTTTTATTTAAAAGTTAGAAAACTAAAAACTGCCATTTACAGAATCCCTTGCAGCTAAAGTTGAGGATGTGGCACTAAAGTTCCATTTGAGGAGATTTGGAAGGTAAAAGTTTAAAAAGGACAGTTTTGCTGGTTTTTGGGTTGTTGCTACTATAAAACAAGGTTATAAAGATGCTAGCTCTGTTTCTAGAAGCATTTTGACGTCTGCTACCTCAAGAACAAAGGAACTGAGATAAAAACCAATTGCAACTAAAGTTGAGAGCTCGAAAAAAAATAATACTGGGGAGAAAGAAGATGACCACCTAGGAGCAAGAGCAAGGGTGTGTCTCTGAATCAGTACTGGAGAAAACCAGATACCTTCAGGCAGGAGTGAGAGGGAGATAAAGTCTCAGATGAGAAAATAAAATAAAAAATAAACCTAGCTGCACTAAACTCCATTGTTTACTGAGTGTGTGAGGGGAAACAGACCACTGCTGGATCATGGTAACCACCCTCCCAGCCCTGACCCAGCACATGCATTATCCTGGGAGAGGATTAGACGGAAGGAGGGAGCTGGCCCTTCGGCGATGGCGTAACTGATGAAGTAGACTCAGCCACTCTAATCTCCCTACCAGACACTTCGAATGTAACAAACCCAGAGAAGGTAAAAGCAGGATGCACACGTGTTTTGCAAATGATACACTCCACTGCTGGTGAGTGGTGAGATACACCTACGTCTTGTAAACACAAGTGACCTGGCACTGGCACATGCTGGGACTGTGGGAGAGGAAAGGTTTGCCTGACACAGAAAGAAGAAAAACTTGCATCTCCAGTTCCCCTCACAGACAACAGGAGCACTGTACTATCTGTGGAACACTCAGCATGCAATGCACAATTACTGTGGGCTCCCAAGGGAGGTCTCCATCACCTCCTAGAGGCAAACTTCGGCAGGCAAGAAGACCTTAGAAGGTAACAAGAATCCAGAGTAGAGAGAGGAACTGGTATCTGTGACAGGAGAGACAGTCTACAGCCAAGGTCAAAGAGCAATTCAAAGGAGCCAGAATAGAGTGGCTACTCTCCAATAGCCTTCCTAAATACAAGAGATAAGGGTGTGAGGTCTTGCCACCTCCACATGTTGGCAAAGAGGAACCTTAGCCAAGCCTGGGGGTGGTTTACGTTCTGTAGTGGGGCTGAGACAGTTTTCTGCAGGCAGAGAGATGGTGTGTGGCAACGGGACTGGCAGCCTTTGGGCATGTATTAGGCATATATGATGTCCTGGGGAAGGACATCATAAAGATCCCCAGGATATTACCCTCCCCAAAAATGATTCAGACAATCAGATCCACAGTGGATTATTCCAGAGCAAAGCTTGCAACTAAGACATGTATTTTCAAGGAATGACAACCTTCTGCTTTTGGCAGGCAACTGTGTCACCCACAGAGGGAAACTGCTTGGTTGGTGGCAGTCAGACTGTGATTCCAGTGTAGAGGAAGCTGTGTGAATAGTTTGGGTTAATGCCATAACTAACATGTAAGGGTTTTTATTTCTATTTTTATTTTGTTGGTGTAGTTACTGTTTCCTTGCTTCTTTGTTTGCTTTGGTCATTTTAGGGTTTTGTGTTCTTTTTGTTTGTTTGTTTTGCTTTGCTTTGTTTTTGTTTGCTTTTGATTTTGGCTTCTCTCTTAAAACTGGGTGGAAATTATACTTTATTATTCAAGGCTTTCCCACCTGACCTGCTTTCTCTCTCAGTGTTTCTCTTTTACGTTTTACTGTCTTCCCTCCCTATTATTTGTCTCCTCTCCACCTGCTTTTCTCCCCTCTTTGCTGTGCCTCTATTTTCCACTTACCATAAAGCATATATATATTCTGTCAACATTAGCTGTCACCAACCCAAACTAACTCCACCAACACCAGCCGTCTACCACAGCTATAAAAATAATTGCAACAAGAGTCCAGACCCCTGTCTTCTCTTTACTGACATTTCCCCTACCTTCCTCCCTACCCACTGACATACCCTTTCCTTTTCCCCTTCCTCTCTCCTGCTGTCTCACCCTCCACATCCCAGATGAAGCAAAATAGCAGTATAATACAGTCTGCAAGTGGTACTGACAAAAAGGTGATACTACCAAAATGAGTTTTAATCTGTTGACCCTGTTATAAGCAGTGGAAATGTTCTCTTTACAACACAGAAAAAAGGTTCTACCCAATTAAATTCAGTAGGTTGGAGTAGAAAACAATACCTCTGAGAAGTAAAGCCAAAACACACCACTGGAAAACAGAGCCTAACTAACTAAAGTGATACTCATCAACAACACACTCTTTTCACTCTATTCAATATCAGCACTCAGTGTACACGCACATGTGCATGCACACACACACACACACACACACACACACGAATATGAAAAAATGAGGCAAAAATGCCTCCAAAGTTTCCAAATTCTCCCCAAGCAGACCGAATGGACATTAATGGAAAGAAAAACAAAGAACAGATAGCCAAGTTGTAAAAAAATGTTAAAGAGGAAACAAACATAGCGACATCAAAGAGAACATAACACAATAGACAGTAGAACTATCAAACAAACTGACAAAATGGGGTTATAAGATCAAATAAAAAATTGGAAGAGTAGACAAGAGCAGTTAATAATATGAAGGACAAAAATGAATAACTTATGAATAAAAGAGACTCCATGCAAAGGTTTCAAACAGAAGTCCTAGAAATGAAGAACTCTAACTCATAAATAGTGGAAATCACCAATGTGAAGAGAGTGTTTCAGAGGTCAAAAACAAAATAGAAATACATGATGATTTACTCAGAGTTACCCTAAAATGGTAGGAGAGCAAGAAAAAAATCTTCCAGCAGCTACTAGGTGATACAAAGAAGACTAACCTATAGCTAATTGGAATTAGAGAGAAAGCAGAGGACAGCACACGTGGAATAAAAATATCTTTTTACAGAAATCATAGCATAAAACTTTCTAAGTATGGATGAAAAGCAACAAGGAGAAAAGCAAGGATTAGAGAATGCCAAACAATTGCAAAAAAAAGAGGCTCCCACAATGCATCATAGCCCAAATGCCAGAAGTACAACATAAAGGCAGAATCTTAAAAGCCATCAGAGAAAAATCCTTAGAAAGATAAACCCACAGAAGACCCTTCACCATAAACTTTATTTTTTTTTTTTTTTTTTTTCCCCGGGACCGGGGATCGAACTCAGGGCCCTAGTGCTCAGCGGCAAGCACTTAGCCCACTGAGCTGTACCTCCAGCCCCACCATAAACTTTAAAGGCCATGGGAGCTTACAGGAAAGTATTTCAAAGTCTACAAGTAAACAAATTCCAAACCAAACCAATATATCCTCCAAACCAATCTGTCAAAATTGATGGAGAAATAAGGGAATCTCATGACAAAGAACACCTCAAGAGGTGATTGAACACTAAAACAGCACTCCAAAAGAATAACCAAGAATACCCTAAACAGACAATGGGATCAACAAAACAAAAATCAGATGGAATGGATTTCCATCTGATCAACATCAAACCAGGCAAGGACTTAAACAAAAAGGAAAAGATAAATAAGTCAACAATAGAAAATGCAATGACATGAATAAAGCAATGCCCTTTAGTAATAGCTCTGAAAGCAAATAGCCTCAGTTCCCAATTAAAAGACCCAGTTTGGTAGACTGGATCAAAAAATGTAACTTAACAGTCTATATATTCAAGAGACTTTTTTATTTTTATCTAATAAAAAAAATTCATAGAACAAAATCATCCAAGGATGGAAAACAGTATTTCATGCACCAGGACCTGAAAGCATTCATAAGAGCAGTATTTTTCTCAGATAAAGTGTCATGCTAAAACTGTCATGATCAGAAGAGACAACTATTGTCACTACACATTAGTTAAGAGAACAATTAAACAGAAAATGATAGCAATGATAAATATATATGTGCTGAATTTTGGTGCACCTAATATTATAAAACAAACACTACTGGAAAATAAAGATAAAATAAACACCAACACAGTCTTAGTGGGTGACCTCACCATCCCACTTTCACAAAAAGAAATATACCTGAAGACACCTTTGTACAATTGGACTTAGTAGATAGCTACAGTGTCCTACCCTATGACAAGAGAACACACATTCTACTCAGCAGCATGTGGAACTTTCTCCAAATAGATCCACAAAGACTGCCTACCCAGACACAAAAGAATGAAAATCATCTCATATATACTATCAAATCATAGCATAATGAAACTAGAAATCAATCATGAAAGAAACCAAAGATATTTTACAAACACCTAAACATTAAATAACATATTCCTGAATACTCAGGCACTGAAGAAATTAAACAGTTTCTGGAATCAAATAATTACACTCATACAATATAGCAGACCCTATACAAAACAATGCTATTGGTCATAACAGAAAAGTCTGTTTTAATGTGAATGTTCAAATTAGAAAAAAGCTCAAATAAAAAAACCAAATCATACACTTCAAGATATTAGAAACATAAGAACAGTCCAAACCCAACCCTAGTATAAGGAGAGAAATCATAAAGATCAGAATGAAATTATACTCAATTATACTAAAAAATAAAATGAATGAATTCATGGAAAAGCTGTTTTTTTGAAACATTAAGTGGAAAGTGTTGAAAGCTTTCACTCTACAATCAGAAACAATTCCAGATATTAGTCCTTTGAAGAAAAAGTGGCTAAGATTTTTTTCACTTTGTGGATTGTCTTTTCACTGTTGGTGATTTCTTTTGCTGTGCAGAAGTATTTTAATAAGATGAGAGCCTAGTTGTTGATTCTTTGTAGTATCTCCTATGCAGTTGGGGTTTTGTTCATGAAAGCTTTGCCTACATTGATGTCTTCAAGAGTCCTACCTATTCTCTCTTTCAGCAGATTTAGTGTTTCTGTTGTTTTTAATATTTAGACTTTTGATCCATTTTTATTTTAGTTTAGTGCATGGTGATATACATGGGCAGAAAGAATGCCTATTTTCAACAAATCAATTAATAAATGCTGGAGGAACTGTCAGGAAAAAGGTATCCTTCTCCACTGTTGGTGGGAGTAGACTGGTGCAACCACTGTGGAAATCAGTGTGCAGATTCCTTTAAAACTAGGATTAAAAGTTCCATTTGACCTAGTTATTCCCCTTCTTGGTATCTACCCAAAATAATTAAAAACATCATAGCCCAGTGATATATGCACACCGGTGATAATAGAAGCAGTTTTATAGCAGCACAGTTTGTAATATCTAAATCTTAAAAACAACTCAAATGCCCATCAACTGACAAATGAATAAAAAGAATGTAGTTTTTTTATACAATGGAGTACTACTCAGCCATAAAGAAGGACAAGCTTGAGACATGTATAGCTAAATGGATGGGCTGTGAGACTATACTCTTAAGTGAAATAAATTGGAGAAACTTATAAATATCTCATTGTCTCTGTGGTGTGAGAAACTGAAAGTGTAAATAAGAGCCAAAATATATAATAGGTATTATGAATTAGGAAGTAATTGTTCAAAAGGTAAGCGGTTTGGGGGTGTTATGGTTGATACACTGTGTCAACTTGGGGAGTCTAGAGGTTTGGCTAAGTGACTCAGCAGGCAGCCAGGTGCTTACTTTGTATACATTATGTGCCCGTGGAATAAGAGGGCATGGAGATTATGTGAAAGTTACACGCCCCTGGTGAGAGTAGCCTGTTTACAATGTAAGGGAAAGAAAGAGGCTGCTTGCTGCCATTCCTCCCTTTGCTGGTTGTTTTCGCTGTGCTTTGCTACCATGAACGTTTGCCCTCTGCCATGTGCCACTCTGCCTCCGAACCAGCCAAGTATGGACTGAAACCTCCACAAACTGTATAAACCTTTCCTTCCTTCATTTTGGGTGTTGGGTATTTTGTCTCAGCAACAAGAGAAAATTAACCAAGACAGGAAGGATAGAATAAAAAAGAAAAACATGAGAGAAAAAAGGGTAAACTGGAAACAAAACTTTTTAAATAAGGAGGGGAAGAAGAGTTGAAGGCGGGGATGGGGAAAAATAGGAACTAAGATACATCATGTACAGATACAAACTCCCTATGGTGAACGTGATCATTATGTATATATAAATTGTACCAATAAAATTAATTTTAAAAATCAGGAACAAGACAACAATGTCCAGAATAGCCACTCCTCTTCAACACAGAACTCAAAAAAAAAAAACAAAAACATCAGCCAGAGCACTGGGGCAAGGGACATACAGGAGGCTTCTTGTAGGAAATAGGAAGTCAGAGTATCATTATCTGCAGATGACATAATCACATAAATATAAGACCCAAAATGTTCTACCAAAAGATCCCTGAAATTGATAATGAAATTCAGCAGTGTAGCAAGATATGAAATCAACCCCCAAATCATTAATTTTCCTCACATCAATAATGAACCCATCAAGAATGAAATTAGGGAAACCACCAACCATAGCATAAAGAAACATCAAATATTTAGGAATTCATTTAACCAACAAAATGAAAGATCTCTACAGCAAAACTACAGTAATCTGAGAAAAGATCAGAGAAGACATGCACAATGGAAAGACATCCCTAGTTCCTCGATATGTAGAATCAATATTATCAAAGTGGTCAAAGCTGTTGTATACATTTAATACAATCTCAACCAAAATATCAAAGCATTACTCACAGATGTAGAGAAATATATCCTAATATTTCTGTGGAACCAAAAGAGATCCAGAATAGCAAAAGCAATCATGCATAATAAGAGCCATACAGGAGACATCACAATTCCAGTTTTGAAGTCATATTACAAAGCTATAGTGATTTAAATGAATAGCATGGAGCTGGCACAGAAACAGACGGGTGGGTTGACTGAACACATAGAGGATACTGAAACAACCCAAGACACATTTAGTTACCTGTGCTTTGATAAAGGCCAAACAAACAAACTACTGGAGGAAAGATAGGCTCTTTAGTAAATTATACTAGGAAAACTGGCTACTAACTTGCAGAAGATAGAATTTAGGCTCATATTTCTTACCATGTGCTAAGCTAAAATCAAAACAGTTTAAAGATATAAGTATTAGGGGCTGGGGATATAGCTAGAGGAATAAGTGCCTGCCTGACAAGCACAAGGTCCTGAGTTCAATCCCTGGTACCACCTAAAAAATAAAAAATAAAAAAATAAAGATATTAATATTAATATTAAATAAGAAATACTTACCCTGCTAAAACACAAGGTAAAATCTCTAAAGTCAAAGCCATCGGCAAGGACTTTCTGAACAAATCCCCAATGCCACAGAAATAAACAGAATCAACAAATGGGATTATATCAAATTAAAGAGCTTCTGCACAGCAGAGGAAACAACATCCACAGCAAAGAGACAACTTACAGAACGGGAAAATAATTCCCGCTACAACTCAAAGGACAATACTTAGAGTCTATAAAAGACCTCAAAAAAATGAGACCCCACAAAACACAAAAACCAATCAAGAAATGGACAATTTTCTCAGAAGAAGATATACAAATGGCAGTAAATACTGCACATGAAAAATGTTTAGTTTCTGTCCATTAAAGAAATGCACATTAAAATAACACTAAGAATCTGTTTTATTCTATAATGACTGGAATGGCATCCAACAAAAACTCAAAGAATAACAAACGCTAGTAAAGCTGTTGGGAAAGAAAGAAATCTTTTACATAGTTGGAAGGACTGTAAACTAGTTCAACCACTATGGAAATCAATATAAAAATACCCCCAAAAAGCTAAAACCAGAAGTTCCATTTCATGCAGCTATTCTCCTACTCAGCATCTTCCCAAATTCATATTACAGTGACATATAATACCCATGTTTATGTCAACAGAACTCATAATAGCTACATCTTGGAAATGGCTTTCACATCCATCAACAGATGAAATGACAAAGAAAATTTCTTGTTTATACATAAAGGAGTATTATTGTGCTATAAAAAGGATAAATTTGAGTGGGTTGTAGTAAAATGAGTGTACTTTGAAATCATAATGTTCAGTGAAGTTGCTATGGTTGGTACATTGTGTCAACTTGGGGAGTCTAGAGGTTTGGCTGAGTGATTCAGTAGGAAGCCAGGGTGCTTGCTTTGTACACATCCTGAGCCTGTGGAAGAGGAGGGCATGAACCTTGTGTGAGAGCTACACACCCACTGGGTGGGGGTAGGCTGTTTACAAGGTAAAGGAGAAAAAGAGACTGCTTGCCTGCCATTCCTCCCTTTTGCTGGTTGTTTTTGCTGTGCTCTGTGGCCCTGAAGGGTTTGCCCTCTGCCATGTGCCACTGTGCCTCAGAATCAGCCAAATATGGGCTGAAACCTCCACAAACTGTAAGCTAAATAAACCTTTCCTTCCTTCATCTTGGGTGTTGAGTATTTTGTCTCAGCAATGAGAGAAAAGTAACCAAGACAGAAGTAAAACAAACTTACATGCTTAAAGATATGATTTCTCTTATATGAGAAACCCGAAGTGTAAGTAAATTAAAAAGACAAGCAAAAGAGAGATATAAGGAGACAAGGAGTTTACATTTTTTGCAAATGAGAAGGAGACCAAGAGAGGAAGAGAGAGTGTAGGGAGGCTGGGGAAGGGGATAAATAAGAATTGTAGTGTGTCGTACACATGTGCCAACTACCCACAATGAGTAATTATTGTCTGTCCTAAACATGGACTAATAAACACAGTGGGGAAAATGGTGTACAAATGTATAAAAACTGAATCCTTAACCAGAAACAGGGAAAACTAAAATCAAACCCTTTCACACTGCAGACCTCCCAAAATGTTCAGAATTCTATAGAGCAAGATTTCCCTGAAACTGGATTGGAGTGAGTAAAATTTCAGTTAAGAAAAATTGTGGAATATAGATCCACCCCATTACTCTGTATGACTGGGCCACTGTACTCTAAATAGTGAAGAAATGTAAAAATTTATTTTTGGAGATACTTAGCGGATTATCATTAAGTTGGAATTCAGGTACACTTGCTGTTGTAGAGATTAAAGAGTGTATATCCTTAATATAGATGCCTCCTGACACCATAATGCTAAGTGAGATAAATCAGACATAGAAGGTTAAATAGCCCATGATTTCTCTTGTATGAGAAATAAAGTACAAATAATTTTAAAAGGAAAATAAAAGGTAGATGATTGACAGTGAGGAGATGGACTTTGTGGATATGGGAGAGGGATCTGGGGATGGGAGGATATGGGACTGAGAGAAGAAGGGGAAATAAAAAAGATCAAGAGGCATAATGTACACACACCAATTTCACAAATGAATGTATTCATCATGTGTTACAAACATACACTAATGAAAAAAGAGATTTTGTAACCTGAAAGTTGAGTTCCCCACCTTTTTTGGATCTATCTATGTGGTCAGACAGATATGAATACACAAAATTTCAGTTTGATCTTCTTGCCTGTAGCCCAAGATGGGAAACCCAAGGTGGAGAATGAGTATTGTCTAACCATGTACCCACCTAAGTGATCCTAAAGTGAAGATCCAGAGGATCAGCCTTGCCCATGAGCTGAGACTTCCCACACAACATTTGTATATAGAAATTGGTTGTTATCGTATTTAAGAAAACCTTCTGATGAGAAAGGAGAAGCTCAAGACAAACAGAAAAGGACCAAAGCATATGAAGGGAAAGGGAACACCAAAACACTCATTAATGTCTTCTAATGGGTAAGAAAAAAAGTTACACCTCTAAACTATGAATACGATGGTATCTAAAAAGGGTGTCTGAGGATAAATACCAGCTTTTTAAAATTAAAGCAAAAGAGCAGAAATGGAAACACCACCATTGGAAGAATCCAAGATTAAAGCCACAGGAATCTCCTAAAAGGAGGAAAATAACAAAATATGCAAAAATGAGTGAGAAAAATAAAAATTAGAAAAACATTCCAAATAACAAAACATTCAAGGAGCAGTAGTATAGATGAAAGAAGTTACCAACTACATAATTGCCACATCTTTTCTAAAACTAAAACATGTAAGATTATAGCTTAAATTGTCTGCTAAATGTCTCCCAGTGTATGAAAATATACCCACAAGACACGTCTCTGAATATTTCAAAACAGCAGGGAAAATAGAAAATATGGAGAAAGAGAAAAGGAAATAAAAATATTCTAATACCTACTTTGGAGGGTGGGAAGACAGAAAGTGGGCATCAGGAAAACCAGGCCTTAGCAGGTAGGCATGTTATTTAGACTAAGACACAGTACATAAGCAGTTTGTTTAAAAGCAACTAAACAAAAAGAATCTGAAGTTACAAGTGTGAACATATTTTTTCCAAGAAGAAGAATAAAAGAAACAGGGCTAGATTTACTGCATTTCATAAGATTACTCATAGAGTATTTGGCACTCTTAACTTATATCCATGTATGACTTTGATGAAATTAAAAACTAACTTAGGAAACCAGAGAAAATCGAAGCCAAAATCCTCCTGCACTTCATCTTACACTTCTTCCAATATTTTGCCCTTTTTTCCAGTCTTCAGTAACTACATTTATAACTTTTTCTGACTTTTAAAGCCACCTCAGATATGACCCTATAATTCATTTTCCTCAACCTAATGTGCTTATTAATCCTTTAATATGAGAAGCAAAATAAATCATTACTGTTTCATCACAATATGGTCTCACATCTAATTTTTTTCTTTTCTACTAATGTCCAGTAAATATTATTTACTTTCTTCTTTGAATTCCTTTGACTGTACAATCTAATGCAGTTGATTTTAATACTCTCAAATTCTCACATTTTGTCTACTCATAGCCGCCAAGTGGATGTATGATTGTTCTGTATCCAAATGGGATTTGAAATTACACAAAGTATAAATTCTAAAGTATTGTTAATGGATATGGAGAAAAGTACAGATGAGCTACGTACATATAATCATGAATGCATTCGTGCATGCAAGAAGTCAATGAAAGTAATATTCAACTTAAACTTGTTGAAGTTTTAAAAATATGATACACCATTTCAGTTTTAGGGAAGAATATATAGTATTAACCTCAAATTACCATGTAGCAAGTCTTTCCTTTGTACTAAGAAGACCTTAATAAGTTGTAAACACTCACATTTTATGGACTGGATAGGCTTATTTTCAGCAGCTGGCTGAAACTTCTAGAATCATCTTAATCTACAATAATGAGCCACGAAACTCTTGTAAATCTTATGAGCTATGTATGGGTAATTTCTGTATTTTGAAAATATTTTTCCTGGAGTAATATTTGCAGTGGAGAAATGAGTTCAACTGTCAAAGCACATCATCTCCTAGCTGGGAAAGAAAAATAAGAATATCAGTCCTGTGTTTCACATGTGACAAGGATGCTGTCATGGTGAAATAAGGGGCCGATATCCTATGACTGGAGGGCTCACAAAAGCCTCTTCTGGAGGGAGCACTTGCCAGAGGGAATAATTTGCTTAGCCTTGGTGACAATCTCGGCTGTTCTCCTTTTTGTATTCCTTTCCTTTGCCAAACCACAAACATCTGGGCTCAATTTCATTTGCAGTCTTCGTCAGTGAAGATACCTCTGCACCCACAACCCACCCAAAGCAGGTAAAATGCCACCTCTTCTGTGCTCTGAAGTTACACTAACTCTTGTCTAATTTTTCTATTATCTCTAATGTTTTCTTATTTTTTTGTTTTATTTTGGGTTTTTTTGTTTTGTTTTGTTTTGTTTTGTGGTACTGGGGATCGAACTCAGGACCCTGCGCTTGCTAGGCAAGCACTTATTCCACTGAGCTATATCCCCAGCCCCACTAATGTTTTCTTTAAAAGGGATGATGAAAATTGGGTTCTTGCATTTTAACCAACAAAATGTCCTTCAAAAAAATTTAAGAAATTCTTAACAAGGAGGACAGGTGGAACTCTCCCTTGGCAGGTGAGGCCTGCACATGTGCTCCACGCTGCTCCTTTGAGACAGAGAAGGAGCTTGGCCTGGGGAAGCGGCGCCTGAGCCACCCTTCTCTGTGGAACTCTCCATTGGTGGGTGAGGACTGCTGCACAGGAGCAGCCCAGGGCTCTGTGGTCCTCTAGGTTGGGAGGTGAGGCCTGTTCTCCCCTGACCAGCTACCTGAGGATCTTGGAGCTGTGGCCCCTGTATGGCCACCACTGGATCCATGGCTGAGGCCCACATACTTTTCCTCCACAGCCTGGAGACCAAGGTGCTGAAGGCCAGCATTCCCCCACCATTGCAGTTGTGGTCTGTTGTCTATGTTCATCTATTTTTTTATCTGTTTCTTCTCTAGATGTGTGGAGCACTTCTTTCATTATTATTGTCATTTCACTATTTGCCTGAGAGATTATTTCTGATCTGATCTCTTCTATGGCCTGATGGAGTTGTTTCTTTACTTGAGACGTGATCATTTCAGAGATTTCAGGTATGTGGCTTCCAAGTTCTCCTATGTCAGTATCTCCTGGACTTGTTCTGGGTGGAATTTAGTTCTGAGACTGCATTTAGCTCTTATGTCTCGTCATTTTGGATGTCAGATGTAACATACTGAGCTACAAGCTACCCAGGTAGCTTGCCAAAGGACTCTAGGAACCCTAGTTTACTTGGATATCAAACTTATCCCAAGATGGCAACAGGCCGTGGACCACTGGGCCCAGAATCCCCAGGCAATTCCCCAGGCAACAGATGGAAACATTACATAAGCAATTTAGGAATGAATTAGAATGCATGAAACAGACTCAAAGAGATTTCCAGGAAATCAAAACTTCCATTGAAAGCTTGCAAAAGTGCTTGAATGAAGCTAAAGATAGAATTTCAGATCTTCAAGACAGCATGGCAGCTAGCAATCATGAAAGGAAGGATCTCTTAAAATCATCAAGGATCCAGCAGAAATCAATCCAACAGCTGTAAGATAAGGCAAAGAGAAATAACGTCTAAGTAATAGGAGTCAATGAAAGAGCAGGAGGTAACACAAATGACATAAAAAGCATATTTGCAGAAATAATAGCAGAAAATTTCCCTAGCATAGAAAAAGATTCTGACGTGCAGTTAAATGAGGCACAAAGAACTCCAACTAGCCATAACCAACATGAAACCACATCCAGACATATAATAATCAAGATCTCAGATATCCAGCAAAAGAACAGAGTAGGAAAAGCTGCTAGAGAAAAGAAACAGATCATCTATGAAGGAAAGTCCATTAGAATCACAACAGATTTCTCAACACAAGCCATGCAATTGGGAAGAGCTTGGACCAAGGTATTACAGGTTCTGAGACAAAACAGCTTCAAAGCTAGACTTCCTCAAAACTATCCTTCAAATTCAATGGAGAAATAAAATATTTTCACAACAAAGAATAACTGAAGAACTTCTTGAGTGCCAAACCAACCTTACAAAAAGTACTAAAAGTTATTCTAGACAGAGATAAAAGAGACCATCATCTCAAGAACAGCAATGGGAAGGAACCCTCAAGCAGAGCAAGCAATTAAACAGATGGCAAAAGTAGGAAACCAACAGCAAATAAAGAGCATGACAAGGATAAGCCAATATATGTATCAATTATAACTATTAATGTAAATGGCCTCAATTCACCAGTCAAAAGAAACAGACTGGCAGAGTGGATTAAGAAACAAAATCCCACAATATGCTTTATATAGGAAACAGAGTTAACTCAAAAAGAAGTCCAAAGACCTCAAGTCAAAGGATGGAAAACGATTCTCCATGCAACAGGTTCCCAGAAAAAAGCAGGGATAGCTATTATGTTTGCAGACAACATAAACTTCAAACTGAAAACAATCAAAAGAGATGAAGGCCACTACATACTAGATAGAGGAAAACTGCAAGAGAAAGAGATAACAATCCTAAACAAGTATGCACCAAATATTGGAGCACCAAACTATATGTCAAATCTTAACAGATGTGAAAAACCAAATAATCAATAACACTATTGTAATATGGGACCTAAACACCCCTTTCAAGCAAAGAGACAGGTCAACTAGACAAAAATTCAGCAAAGAAATAACAGACGTGAACCAAATCTGTGAACAGATGAATTTAGTAGTTGTATACAGAGTGTTCCACCCTACAACATCAGAATACACATCTAGATTCAATGTAATTCCCATTAAACTACCATTAGCATACCTCACAGATCTAGAGGAAACATTCCTTAAATTCATCTGGAACCAGAAGAGACCCAGAATAGCAAAAACAATCCTGGGCAACAAGGATAAATCAGGTAGAATCACAATCCCTGACCTGAAATTATACTACAAATTTACTGTAATAAAATCAACATGGTACTGGCTAAAAAAACAGACTTGAGGATCAATGGAGCAGACTGGAAGATACAGCCACAACCACAAACACGCTCAGCCACCCAATCTTTGACAAAGAGACCAAACAAGCTCACTGGAAGAAAGATAGCCTCTTCAATAAATGGTGCTGGAAAAATTGGCTTGCCACCTGCCAAAGACTGAAAATAGACCCATCTATCACCATGCACCAAACTCGTCAAAATGGATCACAGATCTCAATATTAAAACAGAAACACTAAACCTATTGGAAGAGAGAGTAGGTAAAAATCTTGAAGACATAGGAGTAGGCAGAGAGTTCATGAAGAAAAATAGAACTGCAAGAGAAACACATCAAAGAATCAACAACTGGGAACTCACCTTACTCAAAAGTTTTTGGTACATCTAAAGATATCATCAGCAGAGTAAACAGAAAACCCACAATTTGGGAAAAAAATCCTAGTTGGATGTCCCTTGGACAAGGGTCTTCTATCTAGAACACATAAAGAATTAAAAAGTATCAACCTCCCCAAATTCAAAGACCCAGTTCTAAAATGGGCATCTGAGATGAATAAACTCTTCTCAGATAAAGAAATACAAATGGCAAATAAATACATGAAAAAAATGTTCAACATCATTAGTCATTTGAGAAAAGCAAATTAAAACAACATTGAGATTTCATCTCATCCCAGTAAAAATGGCTAGCATTAAGAAGTCAACCAACAACAAATGCTGGCAAGGCTATGGAGAAATAAGAACTCTTCTCCACTGCTGGTGGGAATGCAGACTGATGAAACCACTGTGGGAATCGGTTTGGAGATTCCTCAGCAAACTAGGTCTAGAGGTCCCATTCAACCTAGCTATTCCCTTTCTGGGTATTTCCCCAGAAGACCTGTAAACATTGTATCACAGCGATATATGTCTACCCATGTTTATAGCAGCCCAGTTTGTAATAGTTAAATCGTGAAAGCAACCCAAATGTCCATCCACTGAGGGTTGGATAAAAGGTGGCATTTTTATATAATGGAATGTTACTCAGGTATAAAGAAAGACAAAGCTGAGGCTTTACAGATAAATGGTCACAACTAGAGACCACGCTCATAAGTGAAATAAATCAGATGTACATGTGTAGGCAACATATTGTATTACTAGTGTAAGAACCTGAAAGTGTGAATATAAATTAGGAGGTATGATAAACACTGTGAAATGAAAGGAAACTGCTCAAAAGTAAAGGGCACCTGGGATGGGGGGAAAGGGAAAAGGAAGAAAGGGATAATTATGTATGTGTGTATGTATATGCAGGGTGGCTAACATAATTGTACTACTGACTTAGGTCACTTTATTGTAAGGAACAGTTAATGATTAGCTGTCTGATCAATTTTACATGTCTATATTTGTTTTCCTAAGTATACACTTCGAAGTTATCAATATGTAATACAACAACCATTGTTAATTCCCTGTCACCTTGTCTGTAATTCAGTTTTGATTGTATTATTCTTGTGCTACTTTGTAAGTTGCTGTTTGTTAATATGTTTTCATTCTTTTACGTTTAAAATTAAAAAACAATTTCAAAACAAGGAGGGCAGATTATTAAACAACACTGAACTGAAGTCAATGGATGAGAAGGGGGTCACACAATAATTACAGAAGACTAATAATAATTAATGTGCAGCTAGATAAGGTTGATAACACATCAGAGCCACAACCCTGGAAAGCTGAGCCCGCCCAGCATAACTGCAGAGTACCTCAGAGATCTGGTCCTTTGTCAAGTACAGAGTCAGCATAGAATCCTTTGTAAAAGTTTCATAGCCCTACAATTCAGATTCTTTACAGAAAAAAATTTTGATTCTTTAAAAGATAGCAATAATTAGTATTTACTCTGCCTACTTCTGTTTACTACGAACCTTTCTAAGCAATGAACATTTTATGTTCTCTAATTCTGACAGCAAACCAAGGAAGATGAGTGTCCACAAGTGCAGTCACACCCAAATCCATGCAGGAAGGAAGTGCAGGAGACAGCGTACCTCTTCGGTTTCCTTTGTCCCTGTGCTATCAGCGCAGATACAACACATGGATTAGGAAAGACTTTTATGCTCAGAACCACAAAACAACTTCGGGGGAAGTTGACTAGGACTTTCCTCTCCATTCTATTAACACAAAAAGAGAAATGCAAACAGTAACACTTAGACTCCATCTTACTCTAGAAAAAAATTGCTATCACAAGGAAGAAATCAAATAATAAATACTAGCAAGGCTGCAGGAAAATGGCACCTTTCTACATTGTTGATGAAAATGTAAACTAGTACCCAGGTTTATAGCAGCACAATTTATAATAGCTAAATCTTAAAAATGGCCTATACACCCATCAACGGATGAATGCATACAGAGAACGTGGTATTTACACACAGTGGAGTGCTACTCTGCCATAAAGTAAGATAAACCTGAGTCATTTGAAGGGAAATGGACACACTTTGAAACCACAGTGTTAAGTAAAGTAAACCAAACACACAACTTTAAATATATAGTTTCTTAAGGTGAGAAACCCAAATTATAAATAAAGATAAAAAGAAAAGATAAATAGTAAAAAGAAAGGAAATAGATTTTCCTGAAATGGGAAAGGGATCAAGACATGGAGGGAGGGAGAAGGGAGAGGAGAAAAGGGATGGAAAAAGGAGTTAAGATGTCTTATGTGTGTGTATCAACTGCACACAAGAAATGTAAACAATATGTACTGCAAATATGTATTAAAAAAGATGTCATGATTTGCCCAAACAAAGGTGTTCATCAAATTAGGATGACATCTCACATTTTATTTAACTTCTAGTTGGAATAACTGCATCAGAAATGGTTACCAGTTGAAGCTGGAGACCACCTATTTCTTCTCATCATAACTACTTAAGAAACTAGGGCTTCAGAATACAAGGTACTTCCAGAACATGAGTAAGGCAGAACTTGACCTGAGATGGCCCACTCCCTGGGAGTCTAGCACGGTCTTCCCTGTGGACACCATTGTGCATACATTTTGCACACTTGGATGGAGATTATATTCTAGCTCTTTTGAGTAACAGAGAAATTCTTTTTTTTTTTTTTTTAGGTTAAGAAGAGGAAATAACATGACCATTTAACCATTGTTAATTTTGCATTGTGCACAGCAGAGAGAATCTGAGGGACATTAACAGTGGCAGCACACACTGCAGTGACACTGACCTGTCAAAGGTGAGGCTGGTAAAAGACCAACGTATGAAAATTCGTAACTTTGCACTTCCGGATAGTAGTCCTAACGTGCTACTGATTAGACAGCCATCCCTTCCCCTCTGGCACTGGCTCCTCCTTCTTGTCGCTTATGCAATTACTACCCTGTATCTTTCATTCTGAATTTCTAAGGCAAAAGAAATGTGCAATGTTTAACACTTTTTTACTGAGCCAATTAGAAAAATAGAGCAGAGGTTAGAAAAGGAGGAAGGAAAGTGGAACTTTTTCTGTTCGGGATAACAATGAAACCACTTACTGCTTTCAGCCGCTATCGTTCTCTATTCAGTCTCTGCAGGAACCCCTGAGGTGAAACTGCAGTCACAAAGGCCAAACAGCGCAAAAGTTAACTTAAGTTGGGCAAAGCGAAAGAGTGCTTAAGTCAGCCAAGACTGCCAAAGGAGTGGCATGTCAAAGCCTAGATTCAGCCTCGGAAATCAGAAAGTTTTAGACACAGGTGAAATTTACCTGTGTTAACCTCAGACAGAAACAAAGGTACGGGGCTTAAATGTTTGATGGAGGAAAACAGGATGTCAGGGCCCGAAATGGGACCCAGCCTTCACAGTCTCACTCTGCCTTTATTTTTACTAGAACCAATATTTCAGATTAAAGGAAGCTTGTGAATATTTAGGCTCTATGGATCTGTCCTTTTATGTTGACACTGAAGAGGTGACTACCACGCCTTCGACGAGAAGCCCCTCCTGTGTAATCAGAAACAGACACCCCGGAATGGGTCAGAGGATCCTGATTCTTTGGCAAAGGTGACATTCTTCATTTTCCAAGGCTTTGAAGCTGCAGGGAGCAGAAGAGAGACACCCAGGAAAGGCAGGGAGTGGACATAGCTGTAGAAAGTAGTGCTTGTCCCCTGTGATCCCCCAAAAAATAATGATATGACAGTGACCACAACAGCTGCCACACAAGCTTAGAGAGACTGTTAAGGAAAGAAAAAAAGAAATTAATACATTTTCCCACAACTTAGACATCTTTACCAGGAACTGCCCAGGTCTAGTGTACTGGTACCTCTCTTAAACTTACAGCATCCTTGAGAGGTAGGAATAATTATCCTATTACAGTAAATGCTATAGAATATCTGTTTCTTCTCTGAGTGAAAGTATTTTTGAATCTGCAAAAGTTTTCTGAATTGTAAACTCCACATCCAAACTCTCTAGAAACAAATTATAAAAAGCAAACCATTCCACAAACAGAAAAAACAAAAGGACATCCCTTAGCACATTCATGAACCAGCATAACCTTGACACCAAGCTTAATAATGACAGAGACAAAAAAGAAAAATACAGGCTGTCACAAAGAAAGATGCAAAAATCCCAAACTAAATATTAGCAAAACAAATTCAGCTATGCATGAAAAGACTGTACTCTTGTGAATAAAGTGAATTAACACACGATAAAGTTTTAGTTTTAAACAAGGATGATTTAAGATTAGAAAACAAATGAATTAGTTGACCTATTAAAATGAAAATGAATAATAAATGTATTAAAAGGAGTATGATTTTTAAATACAGAGAAAAAATCATATAGAATTTGATGCCTATTCTTAATTTGTACTTTTAAAAACTCTTAGTAGCTGTGCATGGTGGTCCATGTCTGTAATCGCAGCAATTAGGAGACCAAGGCACGAGGATTGGTAGGAGTTCAAGGCCGTCCTGGGCTCCACAGTAAGGTCAAGGACAGCCTGAACATACCGTACACACCAATACCTCATACATACCAATACCTTGTCTCAAAAGAAACCAAAATTCTTAGCAGTCTAAAAAAAAAATCCCATTTTGTTTCCAAAAATGAAGTATTTAACACAGTGAAATAGTGAAATCCACTCCTTTCATATAAAAAAAAAAAACAGGATGTTTCCAGGTAACTGAGGTCCTAGCCAAAACAGAAAAAAAGCTTTAGGCAATGAATAAAGTATAAATACATTTGTCATCAGAAAAAATAGAATTGTATAGAAATTTTAGCAAATTTTCTAGATTTGAAATCCATATTTAAAATGCCTATGTTATTTCTATATACTAACCACAAACAGATTATCAAAAAATTTTAAAAACCTACTATTTGGAATATTATACAAAAATATGAAGTGCACAGGAATCTAACAAAAATGCAAAAGGTAGTTATGGATAAAACTATAAAAATTTACTGATAAACACAAAGTATATGTACATATGTGCCACATTCATGAGTTGAATAACATTATTGTAAAGATGTCAAATTTTTTACAAAATTAATGCATAATTTCAACATCCAGTTCATGACATCACAACACTCTTTAGAGAAATTATATAATTTGAACTTAAAATTTAAGTCAGATACCCAAAAGTGTCAAGAAGAGCTAGCACATGCTTGAAGAAAACAAAGAAGGTAAGAAGACTTTCCCTGCCTGTCTTCTTAAACATGTTCAATATTTGGAACAATGTTTCACTGGAGTCAGGTAGATCAAGGGGACAGAATTGTGGGGTTGTGTGTAGACTAGATATAGTCATAGACATACACATAGTCATAGACATACACATACACATACACAGACATACACATAGACATAGACACACATAGACATAGACATATACAGACATAGACATACACATACATAGACCTACACATAGACATAGATATGTATGATGAATCTGACATTTGACAGAGGTAAAGAATATTTTCCAAACAGGGCTGCTCTTTGTCTAGAATTGGAAGGAAGACATGCAGATTCATTTCCTTGTTACTGAAAAATGAAAATCAATCTGCAAAATAAAAATACAGACAACACAAAGAGGGATGGCACAAAGTAGTGGGGACAGAGATAAATAAGAATCTTCTCAGATTTTCCATTATTTTTTATATGACATTAAAGCTCTCAATATTTTGTATAATTATATAACCAAGCTAAGTTATTTTTTTAAAAAAATTAAGACTAAAGACTAAAACAGAGAGGAAAAAAAACTTAATTTATTTTAATTGCTGGTAAAACTACTGTGTAGTAGAAAATTAATTTTACTAAAAGAGAGATCCTATCTTTGCCCCAGGTACTGAGAGGAGATCTCCATGCAGCTAGAATATTCTGCAGTAATGTCCTCATTTGCTTGGAGCTTTTGCTACCAATGTGATTTCTGAGGAGCCTGACATATGAAAATTACTCAGTTTTGAGGGAGCACGAGCCAATGAACAGTTTGACATCAAGCCCCAGTAGATCTCTGGGCACCATTCAGGATCACTGGGAGAGAATAGCAGAAACTGTATGCTGAACCTCCCCAGACTTCAACTGATAGGCCCTAATTATGCCTTTTCATAATAATACATCTTTTATCATGAAACGCAGAATTGATCTAGGTCATCTAAACCACCCAAGCAAATTCTGAGACTGCAAGGTGATCCTAGGAATCACGAATGTGTGGCCACTTGCTGTTAGATGAAGATGGCCTTGTGGGAGGCATTAGAAGCAAGGGAAGTCCTATGGTGCCTGCTCTCTCTGAGTTGGCAGTTTGAATAAACTTCTTTGCAGCACACAGAGCTAAAGCATTTCAATGGATTCTACAATAAATTAATTATCACCAGAAGATAAAAACATATACATATAAAGTAGTTCATATGTACTTAGTTACTAGTATTGGCTTCCAAGGGAAAATTCACTGTCTACTGGTCTTGGAGGTTATGAGTTTATATCCAAAACTTTACCACCATAAACTACATCAGCCTAACTAAATCTCAAGAGATAGATTTAGGTATAAAATAAACCTCATGTTTATTTAAATGTGTTCTCATGTTGACCCAAAAGCACTGCTAGCATCAAGGTTCAATGATAAAAATAATGAGAATAACAGTAACAGTGATAAATAGGATTTCAGAGTCTATGCCTAGCACTACATTCTTTATATACATTATCACAGTTAAATCTCATGCAAATCCTGTTACTGATCCACAGGATATTTGACCACAGTCGTACTCATAATTTCCTTGATCTGACAGAATTTTATAGAAAAGAATAGGCAGAATTACTGCTCCAAATCTCAAGTCCAGCTTCTTGAAAACCACTGAATTGTGGCTTTCATTTTTGCAAAATATTAGTACTGTTCTTCCAAAAAATATTTTTGAAAGAAAAATATATAGACAGCTGTTAAATACTTAGTGCATGTGGTGCATCCCAACAGGAAGGGTTTGGTGTCGCCACCCCCTCTCCTTCTCGTGACCCCATTCCCTCACGTCAGGAGGAAGTGGCCTGGCATGTGTGGCCAACCAGCAATTAGCTTCTCAGCGTGACTCTGGAATCAAAGACTTTGTCCACTCTGTGTAGTATCCTTTATGAAATACTACTTCATCCTCCCATAACTTTTACTGTGTTTGGTAAGTTGTAGTAATGACCTGATCAACAGAGAGTCAGTCAGCAATGGTATATAATGCATGTAAATACAGCTATCGGGGCTGGACAATAATTTAAAAGTTCTTAGGTGTTATGATTTAAACTTTCCCAAAAGTAAAACTCTAACCTCTACCACAGATATATATGTATAATATATATGCTACATACAGTATATATGTGAGTATACTATATAATATATACAGTATAAATATATATAGTATAAGTTGGAATATATATATCCTGTTTCTATATATATTCATGTCTGTCTATCTACCTACCTATCTATCCATCTATCTATCTATCTGGATCTGTATATACCACTCGGTCAATTTCCTTACCCACTTTTTCTATGACAGTTTCTCCTTATCTCCTCCCACTTCAGTTTTCCTCATTCTCAACTGATTGATTTGTTTCTTTTACATGGAAAAAAATAAGCAAGAATAGAGTGTCTACATGCTCCCCTCATCAAACGCCCCCGCTCCTGAATGTGCTCCAGGCCTCTGCAGCACTGCGGGTTCTGAGGAGTCTGCAGCCTGTGCTCTCCTGAGGCCAACTCCTGCGATTGGTGTCCCATTCCCCCTCCCTGCTGCAGGACTTTATTTCTGTGGCTATTCCCCTCTCTCTTTCATTTTCAATGTTTCCATCTCTTCTGGATTGTGCCCAACAGGCCCACTAATCTTTCCACAATGTATGCAATTATTTCACCTTTCTGTTCTGCAACATTTAGTGGTTCTGCATTTGTAGAACAGAATCCAAAGGACTCTCCTATCTCTTTTTTTCCTTAATTTTCTCTTTTCTGCCCAATCTCCTCTTTTATGCCTTAATTATTTGGATCATCATGTTCTAAATTAATGCTTACCTTAAGGTTCTGTTCTTCCTCCTTATGAACTACTTCAGAATTCATTTTTCACTTCCTCCTTTTATTCAAGCCACTACTTAAATGGCACGTCCTCAGAATGAGCTTCCTTCACTCTCTTAACTAAAGTGGCATTTATGAACGTTTACCACACTATTTAATAATTTTTCATTTTTTTTCAGAATTTATCATTTCTTGATATTATTTTGCCCATCATCTATTTATTGTATGGTTCCTATGATAAAATGCAAGCCATTTAAGGATAGGAACTGGCCTGTTTACTAGTATTTCCACAACCCAAGACAATATTGGCATAGTTCAGGCATTCAGTTGTTATCAGAAAGAATGAATAAATATTACACGTGCAGTTGGAGTGCTTCATTATTCTCACTTTAGGACACTCATGATAAATATATAAATAGCCCAATACTAATATAATATTTAGATACACATTGAACTTATAAGACCTTTCATTAATGTATATATCTTTTCACATAAAAAATTACAAAACTCGTCTATAAGGAGGCTTCATCTCAGGAAAGCAAGGACAGCTCATCGTACATAAATCACAAGCACAGTGCACATACACAGAGGGAAGGATGAAAAAATCACATGAGCGTCTTAAGAGAAAGAAAAAGACTCCAACAAAGTCCAACATTCAATCGTAATGTTAAAAGACCCTGATGAAAATAATATAGAACATTTATGGCAAACATCCTGCCAACAGCACCATAAAGGTACAAAAGCCAAAAGATTCCCCTCTACAATCGAGTATCAGACAAGGATGTCTGTTATCACCGTTCCTGCTTAACACAGTACTGGAAACACGAGCCAGAACGAAGCAGCAAGAAAAGGAAAAGGGACTCATACAGGACAGGAAGAAATTAAATTATTATTATTTGCAGATGACATGATCCTATTAATACAAAACCTAAAAAATTCCACCAAAAGACTCCAGAATTAATAACCAAATTCAGCAATGTAGCAGGATACAAAACTGACACAAAAATCAACAGCGTTTTTGTATGCCAATAATGAATCCACCAAGAAAACATTTAAGGAAACAATTCCGTTCACTATAGCGTAAAAAGTTAAATACTTAGGAATCACCTAACCAAGAAAGTGAAAGATCGCTACAATTAAATTATAGTATTCTGAAAACGGAGAGCAATAGGATAAGAGAAAATGGAAAGATATATCCTGTTCCTGGATAGGTGCAAAAATATTGTCAAAAACTGATACACAGATTTAATGTAGTCCTAATCAAAATACCAACAGCATTTCTCACAGCACTAGAGAAAACGATCCTAAAATTCACATGGAACCAAAAGGGACCCAGCATATCAAAAGCAATCCTGGGTTACAAGAGCAAATTAGGAACCATCACAACTGCAGATTTCAAGTTACAGACACTATTAAATGACTGAGTTCCCTTCCTGCATCTAGGTCATTGAATGAACGGTCATTAAGTGAGGGATTGTATATAGTACAGGCATTTCAATGTGGGAACAAAGAAGTGCTGAAAGGAAACTCCAACTTGATGACTTCAGTTTTATTTTTAAATTTACAGTACTGTGTGAACAAGGTACACTGTACCACAAAAGACACTGAGGCTCTATAAACAAGATGTACAGAGCTGTATAAAAAAGATTTATCAAAAGTCCAAGTGTTGGGTCCTAAAACTGAACAGTTGTTCAAAAGCTGGGTGGTTAAATTAGGAATATCTATATTCCAAGGCTGCAGTGATAAAGATAGCACAGGCCATAAAAACAGACAAGCAGAGTATTAGAACAGAAAAGAGGACACAGGAACAAACCCAGGTACATCCAGCTACCCGGTCTTTGACAAAAGGGCCAAAGCCATGCTGGAGAAAAGACATACTCCTTAGCAAACGGTGCAGGGGAAACTGGCAATACACATTCAGAAGACTGAAGAGTAGAGCCGTATCTTTCACCATGTACTGAACTAAAATCAAAATAGATCAAAGATCTACATACTTAAAACAAAAACACTTAGCTTGCTGGAAGATAAAATCAGTAAAATTCTTGAAGATATAGGTATAGGCAAGGACTGTCTGAACAGATCTCCAATGGTACAATAAATAACATCAAGGACCCACAAGTGGGGTCATATCAAAGTAAGAGTGTTCTGCACAGCAAAAGAAACAACTAGCAGAGTGAAGAGACAACCTACAGAATGGGACACCTCAGACAAAGGATTAATATCTACAATATATAAAAAAACTCAAAAAATCAAACCATCTAAAATAAAAGACCCAAGCAACTGAAATAAATAGACCTTGTCACAAGAAGTACAAATGGCCAATACGTACATGAAAATAAGGTTCAAGATCTCTGGTCACTGGGAAAATTCATATTAATACTTCCATCTTCTTCCAGAAAGGGTGGGCACCACCAAGAAATCAAGTAATATCAAATGCTATTGAGACTGCAGGGAAAAAGTAACCTTTCTACATTGCTGGTAGAAATGTAAAATAGTACTGCCACCATGAAGTCAGTATGCAGATTCCTCAAAAACTAAAACTAGAAGTTCCATTTGTGCTAGTTTCTTGCTAGGTATCTTTCCCCAAAGAGTTAAAGACATCATATTACAGTGATATATGCAAGCCCATGTTTATAGCCGCAGAGTTTATGGCATCTAAATCTTGGAAGTGTGCTGCGTGTCTACCAACACACTATTATTAGCAGCTACTCTATTTTGTGAAAGGAGGAATTACCAATTCTTACAGCACACCCAAACTGTCTAATGTCACCCAGCGATTACTAAGAGGAGAAATGATAAAACAGCAGCCCACTGATTCTTTATCTCCTCAAGATACTTAAAATGTTCTAGAGAATCTCTGGGTTTCATTCCCAGAATTGCAAAAATATGAGGGGAGGGCAAAGCCGGGGAGGAAGGATGATAATGGTTGGTGGTGTTGTATATTTGTTATGAGCCCGAGTCCATTTAACACTTTAACAAATCTATTTGGGGCGTGTTATAATTATCTGCATTTTACATATGAAAATTCAAAGATCTCACAGCTAAAAAAAACACTCTAACCCGGGTTTTCTAGAGGTTGGGCTATTACTATTGGCAGTAAGTTACCCATTTATTTAGAAGAAGATACTTTCAAAGTCACGTCTCATTTCATTATAAATTGGATAAAAACGATTACCTTAGGAGTGTTCCAGGCTTCTCTGTTTTCCCCCTTCCTGCTTCCTTTACCTGTCTGTTGTCTTCCTTCACAGAAACAGCTCCTGCCCATACACTGCTTAGGCTTTTGTGAATGTGAAACAGTAATGGGAGGAAGCAGGAACATATTTGGTTCACAGGTAAGGAAAGGAAGTATATTTGAACATTTTAAAGAAGAAAAAGGAGCAACTCTTGTGAGAAAAGACAAAAACTGCTATACCAAAATGCTTTATTTTATTCAACTAAGACAAGAAATATTATTTTGAAATTACTTGTGATTACTAGGACAGTGTTCTTTGGACCATAGTAAGACTGGAATCTAACTCTGAGCATTTATATTCTACAAGTTTTTCTAGAATAATTTTTCAAACCACTGCCTTAAACAAATACTGCTTTTTGCACTTCTTGCAGACATTGAGAAAATCAAGAGGCACACCCTTTGGGCTTGGTGTTCAGCTGTAAACTGCACTAGCCCCTGCTGGGGAGAGGGAAGCGTGACCTTCACAGTGGGTTTTTCACATCTTCCATTTTGCCTCATCTGGGTTCAGCTGCATATATTTTTCCAGGTCAACAGCATAATTCTGAAAGTGTTTACTGGCTGAACACTTCTTCACTGTGTATCACAACACTACACCCTTTCCCAATTAGTGTCTCTTCCTGTGTGCCATCATGAGGATGAATATTAATAGGTGCCTTTTGATGCCAGATAGTATTAAAGAACTAGGTTCGCTTCCATTTTCCAGTTATTCAGAATATATTTGGATTACAATAAAATGTATCAATACTTAATAAAGGCAACTCTTAGACATTATTTCTATGTGATTTAAGACAAATTTGACCAGATCCACAATGCAGACCATCACTAAATATTTCCTTGTTGGATTTTATTTCTATGCCAATTCCAAGATTGGCCCTTGACTTTGAAGAAGCCTTAAAGCAATTTTTTGTTATTGTTTACTATGAAAGTAATGGCCATGGATGCTGTGGGGCCCTCTCTTCCTCATCCCCTGAGAATCATCTTTGTGCACTGGAAGCTGCTTAGTGAGAGCACCAGCAAATATTTGCAAAAATTTTTTCTGGGGTAGGAGCCCACTTAGTGAGACAGCAGAAAGATCAGGAGGCAAGTACTTAATAAGAATGGCCCAGGGGCTGGAGATATAGCTCAGTGGAATAAGCGCTTGCCTAGCAAGCACAGCGTCCTGAGTTCGATCCCCAGTACCGCAAAAAAAAAAAAAAAAAAAAAAAAAAAAAGAATGGCCCACAGATGCTTTCCAATGGTACACAGACATAGTAGTTAAATATTCAACTTTCCTAAGTCCTGGGTTTTATCTCCTAGATGTACCTTATGTTATATTCCAGAATTTCTGAGGAACCTAAATTGAGATACAACCATCCCATATCTTTAGGAAGTAAACTTTGATTAACTGATTCCAACTAGAGAAAGAAACTGAATATATTTATAGGTGCCAAGGATGTTTCACATAACCAAAATGTTTTCAAATGTCACTTTGTAAAGGGATTAATTTTCATTAGTCAAGGTATGAACATATGTGTATGTGTATGTGTATGTGTGTTTGTCTCAGTTATTTTCTTCATCGCTGAGACACCATCCCCACCACCTACAATGCTAAGGAGGGAAGCTTTGCTTTGCCTTACAGCTTTTAGGGTTAGTCTGTAGTTAGCTGGCTCCAAGGCAGAGTGGCATGGCAGAGGGGAATGGCAGGGGAGAAACAGCTTAAGGCACAGTGACAGGAAGCAGGGAGAGGAATGAAGGAAGGAGGGAGGAAGACCCTTCAAGGCCATGCCCCCACTGAATCTCTATCATCTTTAAGAAGCCAAAGTTTTTAAGTCTTAGGTGGACAGCTGAAAATTGTATTTACAATTATATCATATGTATTTCTTTATCTGATTAGTCTGATAAAGTAGAAAAATATTACCGTAAAGCATCATCAGCAGGAAATAAAGTTGGTAAGTACTTCTTCATTAACCTTCCCTATTCCTCATCAACAGTTCCACTCTTTCCTCTAACCACACATCCCCATGCTAAGTTCCACAGCAGATGTAATCCTAAATGACCAGCAGAAGCATGCAAATGAATGAACACACTCAAGAAGCTGAACCCATGTGCTAAGGTTTATGATGCTAGTGGTAAATTGATAAAAATCCATGGAAAGTGGCTATCAGACTATTTTAACAGATATGTATGCTTTCAGTTTTTTAATTAAATATTAAATCCTGCTAACTGCCAATAAAGAAGCTAATTGAATTTCTAAAAGTAATTTTGATTATAAAGAATTGCAGTTTCATTTGGAAGAAACAGAATAATTCAAGCAGAAAATAAAATATTGTACAATATAGAATATTATGCAGTAGACAGATAAAAATTATTTGTAACTAGAATATTTGTAACTAGAATCACTTGAAGACACTTAAAAATTGTTCTTCACTTCTCTAATAGTTCATCTAATTTCTGTTTATAGTTGATTTATATTTGCTAAAAAATAAGATCCAGAGTATTTGGTTTGTGTTTCCTTATTATATAAGATTTTGCCTTCACTCTTAGTGGCTTCAGAAATAATGAGACTTAATACACTGAGAACAAATGAGAGCCCCTGTGTGGGGTGAACTGAGTCCCCTAAATATTTTTATATCGAAATCTTCACCTCAGGTTGTGACATTATTTGACAACAAAGGAGTATTTACATAGGTAATCAAGTTAAAATGAGATAATTAATGTGGCCTCTGATCCAGTATGACTAGTATCCATACAAAAAAGGAAACCTTGGAGACAGATACACATTCAGGGAAAACACTGTATGAACATCAAAGTCAAGATCAGTGATTTTTTTTTTTGGTATTGTGAATTGAACCCAGGACCTTCGCATTAAACTACATTCCCAGAACTTTTATTTTAATTTTTAAGTTTTTGTTTTGAACAAATCTCACTAAGTTGCCCAGGCTGGAATGAAACTTACAATCTTCCTGCTTCAGTTTCCCAGAGTGATGGTGATGTGTTTATACAACAAGAAACACTAAAGATTGCCAGTGAGCCCCCAGAAGCTAAGGAGAGAGGCCTGAACAAGACTCTTCCTCACAACCCTCAGGAGGAACGAATCCTACTGATACCTTGATCCTAGACTTCCAGCTTCCAGTGCTGGAACAACGCATCTCTTTGTTTAGACCACCCCATCCATGGCACTCGGCAACCTGTGCAAAAGACAGCAATTCCCAGAAAAGGCCCTCTTCCTGTCACCTCAGATTAGTGAACATGGACTCAGGACCAGAGAAGGCAGCCAGAGGCATGTGTCCCAAAGCCAGTTTCATCAGTGACTAACCGCGGGATATCAGATATATCACCTAACTGTTCCAGGTCTCAGGGGATCTGTCTGGAAGACAGGGGTCCCTTCCAACTCAAAATATCTATGGTGCGAAACTGGCACAAGTTTGCTTCGAGAGAGTTTTGGATATTAAGTTGGTTTTATCTCCTATACAGAAATCAGACATCCAAAACCATGAATGAACAAATGACCACATATATTGCCCAGGAGGTTCTTTGAAACTGAACACAAATGTGTTAGTCGTGAGTCTCATGTCTCTTTCAAGGAACAATTCTAGTAAGCAAAATTATTTTATGCATATGCTTTCCACGTATCTGTTACAGTGAATGAGATGCACATATAGGGTAAAGTTTATTCCCATTACATTATAGTCAGGATTGGTGCTGACGGTATTTATTCCCAAAGAATTTCCTATTAAACTCTTTGGTCATGGTCTCCCAGATAAGTGGTGCCAGGTGATTAAAAAAAAAAAGCTCCCAGAGTGAAATGATTTTCCTGAAAAACTGTGCCTATACCCAATCTTTACCATATGTGCCAATTTAACTCTTGTTTTAGTCTAAGAATAATTATAATCTGAGCCCAAGGGCATGGAGTCAGTATTGACCCAAATATTCTGGCCCATCTTTAAAATGGCTTGGAGTCAGCCATGACCTTTAACTGCTCTACAGGTCAAATGATTAAGAGAAGAATATCTAATTTAGTGTAATGAAGCTGTCACTGAAATGAAATGACCAGAGGGAGGAAATAGCTCATGTCCATCCCACAGCATCGTTTGTGAAGTGGTTATACATATATATGGGGTGGGGAGAGGTTTTAATTTTTGTTTTGTTTTGTTTTTCAAGATCTAAATTAGCCTCCTCTAACAGAGCTTAATGAGTATGTAGGAATTGTTCTTATTTCTGGGAATTTAGATCTCTCCTCCAAGAAATAACAGCTGATCTCTTCTTATATATTTAATTGTCTGATTAAATTGAGACTGAGAGTCCCCGCCACGACTGGGCATTAGTTACAATCTCTTTGGGAGGGATGGAACCTTTAAGGATTTAAGCAAGTACAATCATGAATGGTTTCTAAATGGAGAGGCAAATAAAACCTTGCTTGCTTTTAAGTTGCAGGTGACTCGCTGGGCAGAGGACTGTGCAGTGTAAGTATTTAGTTCAGGCAAGTATTTAGTTCAGGTGGTCACTCCGCTTGACTGATACAGTTGTCTCAGCGTTTGGCTGAGCTTTTTATGATGCAATCAAGTAATAGATATAAGATTGACAAGTAACAAAGAAAAAGAGCTTTTGGTCAACATGGACTAGAATCCATTATTGTGGTGTGTACACTGTGCCCCAGACCTGTAAACAGATCTTCATTGATCCTACAGCAACACAGAAATATCTCCCCTCGTAGAGCTCAATCAAGGCCCTTTTCACAATAGCAAAGTGCAAACAATATTGAAGAAGCAGAGAGAGACTGACATTACAGTCAAACAGTAAATAATGGTTGGGCTCAGGAAAACTATCTGTAACGTTTCAAATCTTTGTCAGCTCAAACGAAATGTATGACCTCTCGATTGCAACCTCATACAGTGGGGGACAGTGTGTCCCCCTAATTGTCATCCCCCTTTTACCAGTTGACCAAATCAATACAAAAAAAATCTCATTTTACAGTTTTGCATTTTCCTGAGATCTTGGCACATAAGCCTCTGAAAAAGATATCATCTGTGAAGATCAATAATTTACATCTCCCCTCACCCACCTCCTCCATTTGGGTCGACTGTCATTTGTACAAACAAATTGTGTTGACTATATAATAGAAAAAAATTAACATGCAATGGAAGTAGACTTGGGTTTCCTGCCAACTTGAAGTTTCACTGGAATTAGCCCACTGCATCAATTCTAAGCTTCTACTTTCATTTATGTTTAAATACTTGTAATTAGGGGAAGCTATTTGGGAGCTGTAGACATCAATAAATAGTTTGTATAGGTTTCCAAAAAGGTTGGCAGGATCATCTGAAGCTCAGAATAGTTTATAAACAGATTCATCTGTTATGTAAATCTCCATCTATAATCATTATTTATCCATTATGGCTAATCAGCATTCCAAGAAGAGGAAAAGTGAAAAGAATTAGTAATGTCTTAAAAACAATTGCTCTTATACTGGCAAATTCCTTAAATTTAGTCATCAACCTAGTAGACATTTAATCTTTTGCTCCTCTTTAAATATGTCGAACAGAAATCAATATTGCACATTTGAGAACAATGTGCTCATTTAGGTACAGAATAGGTAGATAAGAAACAAACTGGATTATCCTTCTTTAACTCTTATTACCCTGCATCTTTCTTCCCTCCTTTCCATCCCAAAAATAAAATTCAAAGAAAACAAAGACTCACTTGACTCAGAGTGAGGAGTAGGAGATGCCCCAGAATAGGGAACACACAGCAGATATCAGTACACAGAGTGCTAATGAGGTGCCAACACAGCCCATGGCATAGTCTTTTGATGTAGGTTTACAATCAGTATCCTCCCAAATACACGGCATAAAGCAACACACACTTCTATCTCCAGAACCCCAGGAGGAGCTTAGAACAAAACCAAAGCCAGTCAAATGTAAGCTCAATTTCAGCCTAGTGATCCGTACTGTACCTCACATTTTAGGGAAGGCTCAAGAAACTGGTGCTCCTTTAATAAACAAAGTGTTAATCGATCTGTTCTGGGGTAAGCCCTATATAATTTGTGATTAGATTGTGTGAAAAATATCAGCAAGAACTCCTGGAGGCACTTAAATTCCTTTTTGGAACATAAGAAGAATAATGAAGGCCCTTGGAGGAATAAAAGCGAATATGCACCTTTCAGTGTTTATACATATGAAGCAGAAGTTTGTGGTAAAATTGTAAAAAATGGATATTTTGTTTACTATAGTTTTTCTTAGATCCCCAACCTTGTTCTCTACTAGGTGAATGTCTTCCCAGTCCTTATTCTCTCTTCCCCTTTGACTCCAGCTTTCAAAATACAAATATCCTCAAAGTTCCAGTGAAAGGCTGTCACCTCCGAAGTTCCCTGATTTCTCATCCCGAACGCTGCTTCTGCACTGGGTGACTCGTTACCACTTCTCCTTACCATAGCTCCTGCTCTCTTATTAAACCAGTTTTGGTTGTTTTGTTCTCTTTCATTTCATTTTGTGTGTTTTCTGCTCATGGCTCTTTCCCTACACAGCACAAGCTAGTTTGCTCCTTTATGCCTACCCCACAGCAGCCAATAAACTACCTTAAGCACAGTAGTTTTAAACATAGCAACTGAGCTGAATCATGAGTGTATAATTCAATACTAAACCAAGAAGAAAGGGGCTGCTCAATTTAACTGAAGCTCCAAAACGTTAATTCAAAAATTAGGAGGATCTGCCTGAAAGGCTGTATTAATAATAGTATTTTTATTTTTTAAAAAATGTAAAATTTTCCCAGTTGGTTCTCACATGTTCTGGCCATAGACTGGCTCATTCTGAGTGGTCTAATTCTGGAGAAAAAAAAAAAAAAACTAAACTGAACTCTGAAACCTAAAATTTACCATTGTTAACTATTTATGATAGTCTTTTATCAAGGATAAAACATAAACAACTCTTTATCACAGTAATATTTCTTGCTGGACTACTCACACAGAGTTCCAAGGAGCTGAGAGGTACACAGAGCACATTTCAGATCGAAAGGTCTTTCAAGTCTTCAGCTCAGTACTGATTAGGCTTGATATGAAAGAACTATTGAAACCCAGGAAAAGATTCATCCAAAAAAGAGCTGATAAGACAATTTCCAGGGCTAACGGGCCACAGACAGTTTATTTTCCCACAAAGAAGACTCGCACAAACATTGTAAATCACAAGATACCAAATAGCATTATTCAGAAGGGTGCTGGCTCAGTGGCATGACAAAACTATCCCTAGATTAAAAACTGTCCTGATTGTCCTCACAAAGCTTAAAAGTAAGCACCAAAATTATCTAACAATTTCCAATAATTTAGCTACATTATGGAACAACACATATGACTATTTATAAGAATAAAATGTATCCAGCACCAATCAATGAAATATTTACATCTAGCACTGAGTCCGAGTTGACCAGGCATGCAGGAAACAGTAAATTTAACCATAATCAAATCTTCAGAACTGACACCAAAGTCAAAATTACCAGACAAGGACATTAAAGTTGGATTATGACTGTATCCATATTTTGAAAATGGTAGAGAGAAGGGCAAACATCTAAAGAAGACACACAAAAGTAGACTGAGATTAAACTTCCACAGACAAAAAAGTCTGAAGTTTTTAAGAAATTCAGTGAATGATATTAACAACAGATTAGATTTATAGAAAGAAATAGTGTCCTGGAGGGCATACCAAAGTAACAGCTCTGGAACGGAAGAGAGAGAGAACGGGTGAGAGAGAGAGAGAGGACACTAAAAATAAACTGCAAAAAAGCATCAATAAGCTACCGATCAACTTTGAGGAATCTAATACACACATAACTGGAACTACTGAAGAAAATGATTAATGAAAGGAAGGAGTATTTGAAACAAACAATGACAAAATGTTTTGAGATTTTATCAATTTTTAAAGTAAATTGGATTATATCAAAATTCATACAAAATATCACTTAGAGTCTGAGGGCAAATGAAGCAGTAAAAAGCCTACAGAACGGGGCAAAATCTTTATCACTTCCTCATCTGATTTATTTTATTTAATTATTTTTAGATTAACACTAAAAAAAAAACCAAACAGCCCAATCAATAAGTGGGTAAATTAATTAAGTACACACTTCTCAAAAGAAGTACAAATGATCAATAAATATATTTAAAAATGTTCAATATCTTTAGCCATTATGGAAACGCAAATCAAAACCATGTTGAGAGTCTATCACATCCTAGTCTGAATGGCTATCATCAAGAGTATAAAGAATAAATGCTGCAAGTATGTGAATAAAAGGAACCCTTGTACACCTCTGATGGAAATGTAAGTTAGTAGAACTGCTATGGAAATCAGTAAGCAGTTACAAAAAAATATATATATATATACCCCCCTCAACCAGCTATACTGCTCTTTGGTATATACCGAAAGCAGCTAAAGTCAACATATTCTAGGGATACCTGCATACTCATGTCTACTGTGGCACAGTTCACAGTAGTCAATATACAAAACAGCCTAGATTCGCATCAATGGAAGAACTGAAAAAGGAAACACAACAGGAAGTATCGTTCGGCCACAAGGAAAACTGAAATACTGTCTTTTGCAAGAACGTGGATGTATGTTTCTCAGCATTTCTCATAACGCTGAGAAAAATAAGCCAGACTTAGGGTGACAAATATTATGTATTCTCCCTAATAGGTAGCATCTCAAAAGGATCACAGGATAGCCGAGGGGAGAGAACTATTAGACAAAAGAAACAAACAGGAAGGAGTGGGCGCACAGGCAGGGAAGAGGGGCGGATACAAGCAGCCCATGTTGTACACACGGAGCCCTTTCCCTCAAATCTGTGAAAATAGTGGGAAGGGCGGTACAAGAGAGTGACGTGGGATGAATACAATTCAAGTATATTATGTGTATTTAACAAAGCTGTCAGAATGAAGCCCTTTAGTCTGCATAACCAATAAAAGAAGAAAAGTCTTAGTATGTGAGCTTGGATGCCCACACGGCAATAACAGCATCTAGATTAAACAACTGGCTACGATTAAGGTGCAGCAGGAGTGGACCTTCATTGTCGCATAAGCATCCCTTATACATTCCAGCCTTGCTCACCTGGTCCTTTTGTTCCCTGCCTCCATACCTATTCATTGCTCCTGTTAGCACCTGTTGTGGTTTAGATCTAAAATGTACCCCCACAGCCTGGCCACGGTGAGTTAAACGCCTCCTCCTCCACCATGCCCCACTGTTGTCCTGTTTCTGCCGTGGAACCAGCCAGCCATGGACTGAAACTATGAGCCAAAACAAACCTATCCCCCCTTTGTGGGATGTTTTGTCCCAGTGACTGGAGATTAACTAAGATCGTACCTGGCATAACATCGTATCTCCAGTTACTCATCCATTACTCTAGAGCAGAAGTTGGCACGCTAAGGCCCACCAGCCAAATCCAGAATAAGCAACAGATATCTATGTAGATTTCATCGTTAACCAAAAACTGTCTAAATTCTTCATAACCAAGCAATGTCAGCTGGATGTCAGTTGTTTGCATTACTCCCCACCCTCAAGGACATCTCTAGCAGGCTGATGCTGCTTTTTTTTCTCCTTAGTTATTGGCCATCTCCTGTTTTTACTTTCTCTTTAAACATTAAGCCCATATTCCAAAATTTTGACCAATCCCTTACCATTTTCTTCAAATTTCCAGAACCAGTGGTCTGTTCCACTTTGGCAGGAACCTAAATCAACTTAAATACCACTAACTCTGCCCTCCATTGAGACTATGTACGTGCTAGAAGAAAAAGCACCACAAAACAGTTGGTGCCAGTAGTAACATGCCGAAGCCCATGTTCCCTCTCTGTGTTCGGAGAAATTCAAAGAAACAATGTCTAAAACTCCCTTTCAGCTCTACAATGCTCTAATCTCAGCCCATTGTTTTAGATACTTAGGAGTGTTTAATTAGGAATGTCCCAGAGAAAGACAACCTTGTGAATCTGAAATCTAAAGACTGACAAATGAATAAACGTCATATTCTCTTCAGCAAATACAAAGCAATTAGAACATAACATCCTAAAACTAATTCCTCTTTTTTTTTAAGTAGACTAGTGAAATAAGACATTCTTGCTCATATTCTAACCACTTCTGTGTTACTCAGCTTCCCTGCTGCAAGAACAGAGTGTCTGCCACCCACAACTTAAAGGAGGAAAAATGTAATTTCATTCATGGTTTCTTCAGAGGCTTCACTCCATGATCAGCTGGCTCCAAGGCAAAAAATACCATGGCAGAAGGGCAGAGAGGTGCAAAGATATTCAGCTCCTGGTAGCTGAGAAGCAGCGCAGGGGAAGAGTGTCAGAAGGAAAGAGTGAGGGACAAGGTACGAGACCCAAAGGCTCACCAGATATACCCATCTTCTGCTAATCCCTTCAGCAGGCCCCAGCCCAACCCACTGGCACAAATAACTGTGAACACCGTAATCTCTGTGTCCTTCATGGTCTACAGCATTCATCTTGCTATTGCTCAGAAAAGAAGTCAATTTCATTTCAGATTCTCTGTGTTTGGAAGATTACAATTTGAAGAATGGATTAAATTTGAATGTGCAACTTATTAGGAGTAATTACTGAATTCCATCTGAAATCCATCTGAATTCCATCTGAAATCTAGATTCTGAGTATAAATACAAGATGGTATTTTCCTGGGATTTGTCACATCTCAAAGTGAGAAGTCTTTTATCCAAATGAACTCAGACTAAGAATAATTGCTACTGGGATTCTTTCTAAAGGTATTCTAACTACATGAATCTATCCTTAATTTATTAGTGAGGTCATCATTCAGACACTATCAATATTCCTGGTGGACTAGCTAGTGATAGTGTCCCAGGTCCTTCCACAGTTAATAAATGCAGCACTGCTTTTGAGTCTATACTCCAAGAAACTGGTTGAAGTAAAGAAAAACATTCCATCTGCATTCTTTATGATCTGAGACTCTTCCATTCCCGTACCTCTTTCCCAGATCAGGGTTTTCTATTTCTCCTCTAAGCCCTGAACAACACCTTCTAACTAACCCACTTCCTATCTAACTACTACTCTGTCGGAGTCAGCCTTCCACATAAAAACTCTTAACATGTCACCTCCTTCAAAAATAAAAACCTCTATATTTCCATCAACTACAAAATATTATCTAAATTTTAGGAAAAATAAGGACCTAACCTTGGTCTCCAATTTTCCTTTATTCTATTTCTGCCAATGTAATAGGGTAAACTCCTTGAACGGCCTTCCTAGGTAAAGTAATCTAAATGCTAAACAAGTTGTAAGAATAATCTCTTTAAGAGTATTCGCTGAACTAGCCTGAAAGTACACCAGCGGCTAAAACAGCAGTGAGAGAGGGAGCCCTGTTAGATAAGCATTTCCCAAAGTTCCAATGCCCATAGAGTTTTCTGCTGATCTCAGATTCTCTAAACTGCTCTTTAATGGCTGTAGAATGCATGAAACGTGGTAGATAAACCCTAGTGCTCACCTGGAGGTGAAGGGGAGTAGCCTCCACAAATATACAGGATTCCAAGAGGATCCTTGTCTTGGTTACTTTTCTCTGGTTGCTGAGACAAAATACCCAACACCCAAAATGAAGGAAGGAAAGGTTTATTTAGCTTACAGTTTGTGGAGGTTTCAGTCCATATTTGGCTGGTTCTGAGGCAGAGTGGCATATGGCAGAGGGCAAACTGTTCAGGGCAGCAGAGCACAGCAAAACCAACCAGCCAAAAGGAGAAATGGCTGCAAGCAGCCTCCTTTTTTTCCCTACATTGTAAACAACCTACTTCCACCCAGGGGGTGTGTAGCTCTCACACAATCTCCATGACCTCCTCTTCCACAGGCTCAGGATGTATACAAAGTAAGCACCCCAGCTTGCTCCTGAGTCACTCAGCTAAACTTCTAGATTCCCCAAGTTGACACAATGTATCAACCATAACAATCCTACTTAACATAAAGATGATAACAAATAAGCCTCCCAGGGAAAGACACAAGCCGCAAACTCATGTCTGCTGGGCATGGTGCTGATGTGGGAGAAGGAAATTCCCTCTGAGAAGCACATGTGGGCTTTTCTTTTGGGTTTACGAATCTGTATGTATGTAGTTCTAAAAACTTTAAATGAATCACCTTATCTATGGTGACCTCATTGGTGCACCACATTATTCTCTAAACCAGAGACAAACCAAAGAGCCTATTGCAAAGCAGGCCTTCAAGAACTGCCATAGATACAAATCCAAAGGAAATAAGTAGTTCATTTTGAAAAATCTAAAAACACGTAACAAATCATCCAGGGTTGGCATAAACAGAAAGAACAGATAGCAAAGCCTAGTGCATAAACATTTCAAGTTCTCTAATCATCACACACAGAGTAGCACACCATGCTTAGAATTCTAAAGAACTGTTAAAGCTTGAAAATAGAACTAGGAATACAAGTGGGTGCAGTGGCACACACCTGTAATCCCAGCACTAGGGACGCTGAGACAAGAGGACCACTGGGAGTTTGAGGCCCACCTTGGTACAGAGTAAGTTCAAGGACACCCTGTCCTGCGTAGGGAAACTGTCTCAAAAAGACAAAAAGCTTTTTGTCACGGGAGGTTCACGGAGCCCCGCCGCCGGCTCTCGGCGGTGTCCGGGGGGCCTTGCGAGGCTCGAGCACCCGGACCAGGGCCGACCTCGGACCCGGAGCCGGCGCCCAGCGCGCGCGGAGGTCGGCGTCCTGGACTTGGGCAGGTACGTCCCTGAGTGGGTGAGTCCACGCGATTCAGGCCCTGGGCGCGTGTCCCGGCCACGAGAGGGTTCCCAAGGCTGTGGTCTGAGCAGAGCCCGGGACCAGCACTCCGTAAACCGAAAGGAAATTGATGTTCATGGGCGCAGCCTGCGGAAGAGCTGCGTGCAGTGGGTCTTAGACTCGTTAAAGAAGCTACTGAGCCTTCAGTTTAGCAGAGAGCACGTAAACGACCCAACCGCCCTTTCCTGTGCCCTTTTAAGGCTGACGCAGTGCCTTAAGAGGCTAACACAGAAGGGTAAAGGAAGCCTCCATAAAACCCAGAGAGGAGACGGAAACTCCTCCTTGGATCCTGTCTGGAGTGACAGCTGAGCCAGAAGAAGGTCGATTAGCTGTAAATACCACCGTGATGTTAGAACATGATATATGTAAAATGAACCTTCGCTTCTGTATCTTCTGGCCAGCACTGTAGGTGCTCTGGGATACCAGCTGTTTTTATAACCTGGTGCACTTCGGCTTGCTTTCAAGATCCAAAGAGGGGAAACTAGAACATGTGTGCCCAAGGCTTTTCTAGAAACGCATTGAGACAAACTGGAAAAATACACCTCAGTGTTCACTACTTGTTTAAAGGGTCATTTAAAAACTTCTTACTGTTTTTATATAGGATGAACGCTGCCAGTACAAGCTGTTGAAACTGGGGTGCCCGCCTGCTGGTGTTTCAGCTGATACCAGTTGTCACCAGTTACAGCAGGAAGGTGCCTCTAATGAGGTGAGATATCCTTAAGTGTACCTGGTGCGGTTAAAAAAGCAGTGAATGTTGTTGGATGGCATTTGGACATCCAAAAAGGCAGGGATCTTCAATAAAGGAGCACATCGAACCTTAGTAACAGTGTGACAAGTTTCAACTTGGGGCAGTCAGTGTGAGCTCCAGTGGAGAGGACTGTTTTAATTAAAGTGGCATAAATGATGGATCATGAACAACGCATTAACATGAAATTTTGTTTCAAACTGCAAAAAAGCGCTAAAGAAACACACAAAATGTTAAAGTTAGTGTACGGCAATGCAGCAGTGACCAGGAAGACGGTTTATAAGTGGTTTGAGCGATTTTGTAAGGGCTGTGAATCTGTTAACGACGAGGAGAGATCCGGACTCCCTTCAACATCAAAAACCCGAGAGAACGTTGAAAGAGTGAGCGAAATGATTCGATCAAACAAGCAGTTGACTATTAGGAAAATTTCTGAGGATCTGAACATCTCTTACGGTACCATCCAGAGCATTTTAACAACAGATCTGAACATGAGGCGTGTGAGTCCTAAATGTATCCACACACAGCAGCAGGAGTTAGAGCAGTAGGATGGTGTGGTGCTGACAGGGCAGTGTTCCCTTCATTTAACTCTTACTGACTGAGGTAGGTACTGCTCTCCCGTGTTAGCAAGGAAGAATGGTTAGGGAACTCAGGTTCCCATACCTGTGAGTAGCTCTGAGCAAGGAGCCCTCAGATGTGGAACTTTGTAGCTAGGTGAGTAATGTGATGCCTTGACATTTAATGTCTGTATAGCAGTAAAAAATATTTATGTAGACTAATTCAGTTTGGGGGAAGCAAAACCACAGAGCTGTTAATAATAAGCTCTTCAGTAATTGCACTGAACCTGGTTTCCCAAAATTTGGACCAAAAAGCATCTGTCAGCGTGTTAATTTTTTATATGTATGTGGTATAATAAAGTTGTAAAAAGGATTGAAAGGACACAGTAGATTGAGACATGGTCAGGTGAGAGTTTCCTGTTGGAAGAAAGGAAAGTCTGGTAAGATGTTTAGCCCACTGCGTGTGTGTTCCTTGTACTCGGTTTGCATGTCCAGCAATTTGAAGGCTTTTTTTCCACATTAAATTGTATGCCAAGTACATATAACACGTTTTCCCAGAAATTTTAAATAAAAGTATTTTATATTTATTTATTTATTTATTTATTTTTATTTTTATTTAAAAAAATAAAAGTACAAAAACATATTGACAGACACCAATTAGCATAAAAAATAGTACAATCACAACTAATCTATAGATAAGGTGATATGGTCTCAACAGTGGTTATTGCTTTATCCATTGATATCTTCAAATTGTAAATATATGAACCCATATACAGACATGCAAATTTAGTCAGACAATTAATCCTCTCAACAACAGAAAAAACACAAAAACCAAAAATCCAAAGACAAAAAACAAAACAGGCAAACAACAACAACAGCAACAACAACAACAAAAAAAAAACACCAATAGTTGCTGCTTTACATATTGATTTATTCGAAGTGTGTGTTCAGGATAACACATACAGACATACAAGATTGATCAAATAACCCGTCATCGATTATTGCTTAGCATTAAGTGATATAATACAATAGTAGAACCATGTTAGCCCTCCTGCATATATGTATATTCATATATACATACATACATTTTTGTCTTTCTCCTTTCCTTCGTCCCATCTGTTCTTTGTTTTTGAACAGATTTCCTTCATGTCTCTTAGTTTATATTCCCACCCTCGGGTTCTTACACCAGTGATACAATAC